>RJWJ010014293.1:0-38266 GCA_004363605.1 Indri indri | reverse complement strand
TATTGAGAATGTGGGTTGAGGTGCTGGATAAGTGGTATTCCTGAGCATAGCACAAGTTAGGCAGTTAATAAAACATCTGATGAATAAATTGCACATTATTTATAAGAAAATGCCTTAAATATATAACAGGCTACAATGTGATCTACATTAAGTTAAAATATTATTGACAAGAAGCTTAAAAGATTAAAAAACAAAAAAAATCATCCCAGAAAGAATGGAAATATTACACACAGAGTCAAGAAATTCTGTAGATATCCTTGAGAGAGCACAAAACTTCATTTCGTGGGCGAGGCCTTAGTTTAATGCCATGGAAATTGATCCCACACAGAAGATTCCTTGCCTTTAGCATGTGCATTATTTCAGGCAAATGATACGGGCCATACTCCTTCTGATCTTAGCATGTCATGGAAACATTAAATGATTGCTACTGCAATAATATCTGCTTGATATGTTGAGTTCAATACAATCATTAGTAGCAAGAAGTAAAAGGAAATCTACCAACAATTTCAGTTCCAGTATGTGTTTATTCTGGTTAGCACTGATAATTGTAATAATACAGGACCATTTAGGTTCATTTAATAAGTATTTGAATACCTCCTATCTGCTGAAGGGAGGTATACACATTCTTATAAAGCAGGATGTTTTCTATTAAAAAGTTCTCAACCTAGTAACCATGAGTCTTAGCTTTCTTAGAGGCAACCCCCTTTGTTCTCCAGCTTAGGAGTGCAATGATTGTCTTTCCAGTTGGCAATCTTGATCATTCAGCAAGAGTCAGCATTTTATTTTGATTTGGAATAAGAACAAATAAGCAGCACTTGGTTATCTTCTCTCTGTTTTATTTCGAAAATATTTGCAATTTATTTACCTGTGCTTTGTGCTTGCAAAGAACAGCTAACAAGCATCTAATTATTGATAATATCTGAAGAACATGTCAAGAATAGCATCTGTTCATATGATCATCATAAAAATCATACGTTTTTATCTGTTTCTAAAATTGTTGAATATTTATATACTTTAGGGACATATTTGTATAATTTATGTTTTCATAATGAGAAAATTCAGTGATAATTACATGCTTTGACTTTGTATGCAGAAGAAACACAGAAAATTATAGACACCTTTTTACAACTATTTCTTGAAAATAATTTGTGCTTGTTTTGAAAAGGTTAATAATCATTTATTTGTAACACAATGTAGTAGCCATGAATAGGGGCTTTGGGATCAGAAAAATATGGATTCAGATTCCGTCTTACCTAAAGCGGCATGTATTAATCAGGGCATGCCAACTACTCTGAGAAACAACTTCAATTTCTTAGGGGCTAAATATAATTTTTTTTTCTTTCACAGCAATGTTCAGTGAGGGGCAGCGGGGGTCTGCTCCACACAGCCATTCAGAGATCCACGGCATTCCCTAGGGTCCCTCAGTCCTCCACTGGATACTCTGCCTCTGAGGGAAAACAGAACGTGGAGGGGATTGATCCTAAAATTTTTAGGATCCAGTCCTGGAAGAACATATACCTCATGGCACCCACATTCCATTGGCCGGGATCAGTCGCAGAGCCCACTTAACTGAAGAAGGAATTGAAAATATGGTCTGTGTGTCCAGCAGAAAAAGGAAATGAGGTATGATGATCACAGAAATATCTCTGCCACCCCATCGATTTCTTACAGCCAAAATTTCATCATATATAAAAGGATATAATTATACCTATTCCACAGAGTTGTGATGATTAAATATGATATGTATAAAGCATAAATTAAATACTTGGCATACAGTAGGTGGTCCCAAAATGCCACCTATTATCATTGCTGTTTTCCTGGAATTTAACTCCATCTCCGCTTGAAATTTATTATAAAACCAATCCTATTAAACTCTGAAGAATACCGAAACAATTTTCCAGTCAAGCTAACAATATTAAGACACTTTCCTTATGGCAATTTCTAGCCAGAACACACTTTCACTTTCAGATTGTAAATTCAATCAGGCTTTTTTACCCTTTGTCATTTTTTTACCCCTGACATTAGTTCTCTAATCTAAGGTTTCTCAACTCCAGCACCATTGACATTTGTGGCTGGACAATTTTTTGTTGTGGGGCTGTTCTGTGCCTCAAAGGATGTTTAGCAGCAGCCCTGGTCTCTTCTTTCTAGATGCCAGTAGCATCACCGCCCCCAGTGGTGACAACAAGAAATGTTTTTAGACATTGCCAGATGTCCCCTGGGGGTGGGTGGAAGGATCCCCCCAGTTGAGAACTCTTGTGCTAATCCTTTGTCTAGCACCTTATTACTCCATTAGCACACAGACTTATTTGGGGGTGGGGGCTTGCATTCTAATTAAAATTTTAGCAATCATATGCATCAGACACACAAGAAAGCCACATTGAATACACTGACTAGTACTAACTGCCATTCTCCCTTTGTTTGTTTATTTTAAGATGGCAGAAACTATCGGAATCAATTCTGGTAATCCGTTAGACCCCTTATGATTTTTCTCTCTTTCTGGATTTACTTGCAAATTATTCCATTGCTGTGGGAAGGAGAAATGCTATATTCAGAAGCATGAGGTTGTCCGGTTAATCAATTCAGTTTATCAGGATGCCAAAATTATTAATCAAACCATGCTGTCTTAAACTTTTTATAAAGCTTGTGGGAGCCACTTTGAATCTTCCAAACTGGTGCAGGTAAACATGATTCCCCAATAACTGCAGCAGCAGAAGGGACAGCGTGTCTCAGCCAGACAGCTGAAGTTCAAATTCACGTTCTGTTGCTACCTAGTTGTATTACTTTGGGAAAAATCTCTTAATCACATTAGTGCCTTAGCTACTGTGAACAGTGAGGAGGACAAAGACTGTTACAGGGTGCTTGTGACAAGTAAGCAAGATGAGTTTTGGGAGTGTGCAGCATTTAGTACATCCTCGGCAAATATGAACTGCATTCGAGTCAGTATACCGACATTAAGCTCCTCCAACGTTTGAGTTAGTACCTCTCCGTTCGTCACAATGTCCAGGACACACACATTGCTTCCGGCAAAGACCACAAGGTAACAGAGAGATACTTACACTATTATAAGAGGCCTGCCTGCTTCTCTAACACATACGCTTTCCATGCGAATGACAGCTTTTGTGTTGATAACATTTGGATCATTGCTGAGAAAACTTTGATCAGCAGTGGTTGTTCATACATCGGCTTATACAGTCAGTAAACCAATCAATGAATCGATGATGACATCCTGGCCTCAGTAACTATTAATAATATCTTATTAGTGATGGCCACAGGATGAGGCTAGGAGGTGAAGGAGGTTTCTCTGCCTTCCAAACTAATTCCCAAATCCAGTTAACTGATGGCCGGCTCAAGCCTTTGCTTTCCTGTAAATGTTTCTGGAAGCATTGCTGGGAAATTATACCTCAGGATGAGGAAGTGCACTGGGACCTTTCCGAGAGAAGGTCTGGACCGAGGAGAGGAGGCAGAGCGGCCGGACAGTTGATGGCAGGTGAGGAGGGGGGAGGGTGATATCCCTGACAAGTGAGGGGTCTGAAACAAACTCGTCACAGCTTTGCCTGTGGCTGGCCCTTCCAGTGAGAGCTCTGCCAGCTCTTAAAGACAGTCTACTGAAGCAGGGCTGGAGAATACACAAACAAACGCTGTCCTATTATTCTCTCTCTCCAGCTCTTTATATGTTCACCAGCAAATGTCAGGAGGGCTGCTGTCTTCTAACCAGAGCTATCAATCCACCGGAAGCAGGGTAGGTTTAAGACTCTCTTTACTAAGCAGGAACTCGGTGCCGAAATGGATCTCCTCAGCCTATTCCGCAACCACTGCTGCTCACTACTTTGTGGTCTATGGAGATGGCTATCTGATCACCAGGGATGTACTTGTGGTTTGGAAAAGATGGAGTCAGGAGGCTCTCAGCGCCTGAGCCTGGTCCCCAGGGTCCATTTACCCCTCTGACACTCTCTGCAGAGTCCAAAAGACATTCCCAGAACAGCAATTGCGAACTCATCCATGAGTCTGGGAGCAAGGGTCCCAGGTTTAGCAGCTATTAATTAAGGTAATTATTCCCAGGGCTGCAATTACAACCTGAAAGATCCCACTTAGCGTCTCCTCCTGAATCTCTTGTTTCTGTAATGCTGATGTCTCTAAAAGATTCATTTGTGACCACTTACTGATTACATTTACTCCGGTATATTGTTTCGGATGGACAGGACGGAAAGCCAATACGGAATATTGACCTCAGCGGCATCCTGTGATTAGGCGGGCTGGCCCAGCTATCATTAGCCACCCCATTTTATTTTCTGAGTGCCACAAACACTGCTGGTGACAGATCTGTGACCTTTTCCCTAGAAATGTTATGAACCGAATGCACAGCAGAAATGACAGGAGGGATGGATGTCAAATGGTTGTTTAAATGCTACGTCAGCACCCACTGCTACAGTCTTGGTTCTGACGTTAGAGGACATATTGGTGGGACGGTTATTTGTTTTCCACTTGAACAAAACAACTAAAAACTAAGCCCAAAGGATGAAGCAAAAGGCCAGCCTGTGCCTACAAAATCAGATACTTGTAGCTAGCTCTCAAGAGCAAGTTTTTAAATATTTTATTTTAAATTGGGACAGCATCTGTCCTATCAAACATAAAAATCAATGGATTCAAACTATATTTTGAACCTGTGATTTGCAAATGCAATTCAATAAATAATGCAGAATTCTCTTATAACCTGTTTGTATACATATTTAGGTTAAATACACAAATCCAAATACTGTGGATGAAATAATTATTTCTGGAACCTAAAAACTGCATATAGTAAAAGGAGAGTTGTATCCTCTGGCAAGGCAGGGGAGAATCCAGTCCCACCAACCCAACCCTGCCTCCTCTCCTTCCACACCTGAAAAAGAGTAGCTTCATGCAGGGTGTCCCTACGGCTGTTCTTACAGAGCTGTGGTCTCAATCCTGGATGCACATTAAACTCAACCAGGGAGTTTTTGTCGGTACCAATGTCAGGAAGGACCCTGGATCCACTAAATCAGAACTCTGTGTTGGGGCCTAAAATTGGTATTTTTTACAAAGCTCCCAGGTAAGGCTAATGGCCAGTCCCACTTGAGAAGCACCATTAGAGAGAGAGAAAGCTGCCACTCTGGGTGAAATAAATATGACACGATTTTAACTTGTGAAATAACTAGAAATTTTCTTATTAGAGAAAATGGTGAGGATAATAAAAATGAGAAAACTTCACAAATTAAAAATACTTGATGAAAATAATTGAAAATAAAAAAGGACAATCCAAACTATCCTAAAAGTAAGATTTCCCTCATTTAGCAGATTTATTTAAATATAATACAAGTATCAACTTAGCCAAAGACTTTAATATTTAGAATTCTTTTAGAAGTTCTACCTATATTCAGCTGTGGTTCATGGAGAAAGAGATGAAAGGAGAGAAAAGAAAAGAGACAGAATTGGATGTTGAAATTCTAAGGCAAATAATTTTACCGCTTATGCTTTAGCACAGGGCCAAAGTATTTAAATTTTATCAAATATTTAAGGTGCAGTAATTTAGAAATTATATACTTCAAAAAGTCATGACCATCTGTCAAATGTAGTAAATGTACAGGGAAAAAGAATAGTCTGTGGAATTAAGCCCACTTCTCATTCTCCTTTGAAAATTCACATCAGCTCATTACTACTGAAATACGACAGATGTTTCTTTTATATCAAACAGAAAAGGAATGTTCTTCCCTAGAACATTCTTCTCTGACCACAGGAAAAAAATTGTGATTGCTTTTACAAAATTGGAATAAAAAGGGTAAAAAGCAGGCAACTTCCGAATGACCCATTTTTAGGAAGATACAAATTTACCATTCTGCTAGCATGTTCTAGGTTTTGGTGAGGTGTTAATCATACTTTTGAGACAAAAAAATTGTCTTTAAAATACAAGCTTTACATTTGATGCACTTGCTTCTTTCGTGTACATTTTGAAGGTTTTTTCTTGAACATTACCAAAACAATGCAGAACCAGGGAAAAGCCTCGGTGTTGCTTTTAAATGTGCAGTTAGATTGTATTTGTGAGCATTTGATGTTCTTCTTTAATAACCTCAAGTAAAAGGCTGAATGCATTCAACAACAGTAGCTGAAAAAAGTGCAATGAGTCATATTATAGGAAAATGGAGAAAAGGATACAGGCCTCTCCACTGAACACAATCCTATATTGTAGGCAATCTGTGATAACACCCTTTTCATTTCAGTTCAGTCCCATAAAATTACCACTAACATTACAACTCATGCAGAACACAGATAAATGTAAAAATGTCACAGAATTCTTCCAGATGGGACTTTTAGTTCCACTAGATCACCATCTACTTTTTTACTTGTCTAATATTTCATTACAACCTTCCATAAGTTAATTTTCTTTCCACTGACCATGTAAATCACAAATCAATTTTCATTTAAAATGCCTGACTACGGATTGCTCCTGAAAGCTCAGAGCATATGCTTCAGTGAACTCTCCGACATCCTTAATGTACATTAGAAAAATGTTGTTTTTTCAAAAAACCTCTTTTTTACAGGAATTAATTCTACATTAAAATCTGGCATGAGATCTGAGGCATTCTATTTTTCCCCTGAAATGCAGATGTATTTTTAAGGCATGAAATCACATGTGGTCAAACATTTGTCATGACCAAATTAACGAATATGACATTTTACACCAGCGTAAAGTACAGCACATTTGCTAAAGAACACGCACACATATATACACATCTACTGCATGCACAGCATGTGGCTATATGGTCTCGTTTTTAAGAATAAAATTATAGTTCAAATTTTAGATAAAGTCTCTTTTATACCTGATAATTCTGCGGGTGTTGTGGATGTGGACAGTTCACCTTGATGGAAACCCACTTTGGTGGAGGATGAAGGAATTCCACCTCAGTACATTATGGTGCTCTCAGAAATATTCAGCCAGAAAAGGTCATCTTGCGCTTTTGTTAAGAGAATGTAAAATATCCCATTTAAACAACTTTAAGTTGGGGGACAGTTGGGCAGTTTTGAACTCTGCATAATCATTATAAAACAGGCTTCTTTTTGATTTTTAGCTTCTTAACTAAAAGTTTATTATTTTAATGATATTCTGAATTGAATATATTTTTGTGTTTAATAATATTCCTGATTTCTACTAAGAGTTTTGAAATTCAAAGCGGTTTAAAGTTTTGTTTTGTTTTTTAAATTTATACGTTATTTTTATGTGAAAATAATAGTGAAATATTTCAGCTGAGGAGTATTTAGAATTCTCATTTTAAAAATACAGTTGGCAGATAATTGTAAATCAGTTAATCACAAGGTCACATGATGTTCTGGAACATTTAGGAGGCAAGCACTGACATGAAATGCTGTCCCAGTTTTCACAGAGAAAATCTCACTTACAGACTCAGTTACATTTACTGAGGGTCCCCTTGAATTTCTGAAAAGCTTTGATGGTGGGTGGGCATGTCCTTATTCTGAGCCTACTGTGTGAGTGAATGTGCTGTCAGTCATTACAGGCATTCTGGGGGTTGATCAACTGGTATGGGTTATTTTTCCAGAAGTGGTGATTGTTTTTTTGTTTGTATTTCATAATATTATTACTCTTGGGACCAATAAATTAATTGTATTTTCAAGCTTGCTAATTGGGGTACAGTCAGGCAGCCATCTGTGGTTCTGACGTGTGTGTTGTGGGGGCCCTGGGGCCCCAGCGCACCCTCATCAGCATTCTCCCCTCACTGCCGAATTGGGGGAGTTTAGCTAAAAAGATATAACTGGGTGTGAACCGGGGCAAAAATGTTGGATTTGTTAGGGATTTCAATAGCTACTTTTATTCTTTTCATTTTTTTCTAAGTGAAGAAATGTAATAGCATTAGTGTTTTGAACTGCAAATATTCTCAGAGTAAGGCTTTGGTGGTTAGAAAAGTACTACCTAGGAAACACATAACTTTCTGACTGGAAGTTGGCCAAAAAATTAATTTTATTTTATGACCCACTCATTAATCTCCTGAAAAAGTGTGCAATATCATTTTATGATCACCAGTGACTTTATGATTTTGAGGGGCTTTTGTATACTGACTCTTTTCTTTTGAGGTGACCTGGCTACCTTATCCTTCATTCTATTCTTGGCCAGAGTACGGGGCAGACCGAATAGATTATGAAAATGCAAAATATTTGCTGGTGAAGTGTAGCTGTATAACTGCAGCACACTTGACTTAAACAACTTGACTTAAACTTATCTGTTGCATATAAGAACTTTAAAAACAAAAAGTACCCAAGATGTTTAGCAAATATATAGGTTTGGATAGAAATGCTCAAGTAGAAAGCCAACTTACTTTTGTTACTATAACCTGAAGGTTTTAATGATAAAAATTTGGGCTAAAGTAAAACAAGAACTAGAACATAGAATTTACTAGAAATGTAAATATTATACTCCAAGTTGATTAGAGAGCAGTTCCCACTAGACTAAAGCATGAATATGGTGGAAACATTCCTGGTATTCAAAGGAGGAAATACGGCGATACTTTGGCATGGAAGAAAATCTTGTGATTTAGGAAGGAACTTAGATAACTCTCAAAGGTAGGAAAGATTTCAAGGTTGGAAAAAAAAATGCTGCCAAGGAAAAAAGAACGATTGTTAAGGTCCTCCATTGAATTCCAATGGTCAGTATTTCACTGAGCAGGTCACAATTTGAAAATCTTCTTCAAGGAAATTTTCCTCTTATCTATAGGTATATTTTTGTCCAGTGGAATCTTTAATTGTATTGGAATTCAATAGGAAAAGAGGATTTGCATTGCGGGAATTTTGTTCATGGCAAAAATTGCTAGTATTCACCTGCATGTATAACACATTTATAAATCCAACTGCAATTATATAAATACCGTAATGATACTGTTTACCATTTGAAGGGCATGAAGCAGAAGTAAGGCAACTTCTAAAGTTTGTGTTCTTCTTAGGTTATTTTAAAATTAGACATCATACCTCCACGTGATTAAGCAATATCAGAAGTCAGTAGGTCATTGTTCTCTCAAAAATGCTCCTTCAACCACAATGAGATACCACTTCACACCCATTAGGATAGTTGTTATCAAAACAAAACAAAAATAAATAAAAAACAATAGGTGTTGATGAGGATGTGGAGAAACAGGAACACTTTTGTACTGTAGGTGGGAATGTAAAATAGTGCAGCTGCCATGGAAATCAGTAGGGTAAGCCCTCAAACAACTAAGCATAGAATTACCATACGATCTAGCATTCCATTTCTGGGTATATACCCAAAAGAAACTGAAAGCTGAAACCAACAGATATTTGTACATCCATGTTTGTAGCACCATTATTCACAATAGGCAAAAGGTGGAAGCAACCCAAGTGTCCATGGACAAATGAACACATAAACAAAATGTGGGATATACAGATAATGGGATATGTAGTCTTAAAAATGAAGAAAATTCTGACACATGTTACAAATGGATAGACCTTGATAACATTATGTTCAGTGAACTAGTAAGCCAGTCACTAAAGGACAGACACTATATGATTGCAGTTTTATGAAGTACTCAATGTAGTCAAATTCATAAAGACAGAAAGTAAAATCATGGTTGCCAGGGGCTGGAGTAGAGGGTAATGGGAGTTATGTTTTAATGAGTACAGTGTTTCAGTTGGGAAAGATGAAAAAATTCTAGAGATGGTGGTGATGGTGGCAGAACAATGTGGGCATACTTAACACCACAGAACTATATGCTTAAAAATAGTTAAGATGGTAACTTTTATGTTGTGTATATTTTACCACAATTTTGTCATGGGAAGGTCTCTTCCTCTTCTTTTTGTCAATTTCTCTAAGTAGATCGGTCCGAATAACCAGTTCTTAGAAGATAAGTCCCCAAATTTTCAAACATTCAATTGGATTTGGTAGTACATTTAAATTTTTTTTCTGGAACTTCCAGAAATTTGCAAAATCCTTAGTGGAATTATTGGGAAACTTTTAGCAAGAAAGCAACAGGCCCATAAAAAATATGTCTCTTGTTGCGCTCTAGCATTCCCTTTGGGATATTCTTGAGTGATAGCGTTGCTTACGGTTCTTATTAGACAAAACGAATTCTGTGTGGATGCCCAAGGGTTTATTCAGCTAAACTTTAGTCTTGAAAATACGTAACCAACAGGGATTGCAAATGAGTTAAGAAATTTCTTAATTTCAGAAAAAAAAATGGTATGTTTTTTAACTCATTAAGGATGTGGAGGTAAAATTCTGAAGGAACATTTTAAAAAATTCTTAATATTTTTAATTTTGATTTAAACCATAAATACAACTACTGTGAATAACATATCTAATACCTGTGTACTCATCACACTGTTGTCTCACATTCTAACATTTTGTTCTTCTTGCTTTATATTGTCTTAAAAAATATTAAAAATTCAGTTGAAGCATGTAATCCCTCTATATTTCAAACATTTCAAAGCAAAAAGTATTTATAATTTTTAAGAAAGATAATTTTAGATTCTGGTCAATGGCGATTGCTCATAAAATTGCATCTTTTTTCTCTCTGTATAGATAAAAATCCCAAGTAGTTCCTAAACTACAGCATAGAACTTACAAAACATATTCTAATTTTTGTTACCAAAGTGGATCCTTTGTGATTTTCTGCTTGAGGGTCCACAATTTAAATGCACTCTAACTGCTCTTTTTATTTTTAAATGAACACAGCTTTTAACTTGTGCCATATGCATATGAGCTTTAGGCAGGTCCTCTAGGCGAGTGCTATCCAAGATAAACATGATGTGAGCCACAAATGTGAGCCACACACGTAATTTAAAATTTTCTGGTGTCCATATTTTGAAAAGTAAAAAAGGAAGCACTGAAATTAATTTTAATAATGTGTCATATTTAACCCAATATATAAAAAATATCATTTTGACATGTTATCAATATAAAATATTAATGAGATATTTTGCCTTTATATGGATTTTACACTTACAGCATTTCTGTACTAGCCACATTTCAAATGCCCAACAGCCACATGTGGCTCATGGCTACCATGTTGAACTCTACAGCTCTAAATAATGAAAGTAACCATCACTCATTGTGTACTTACTAAGTATTACGTATCCGGCACCATGCTGGGCATGTTCACATTTAATTTTTGAAACAACCCTAAAAAATAGCTGAGGAACGTGAGTCTCAGAAACCAGAGTGCCTTGTCCAGGTCACATTGCCAGCAAGTGGAATGGCTAGAATTAAACCTGGTCGGTGTGATTCACAGCCTAGTCTATTAACCACCATGCTCAATGTTTGTGTAAGTGCAGAAGCTTTGTCCTAATTAATCCTCTCCTGACCACTTAGCTTCTATATTAACCGAATACCTCAGATCTTATTTTTACTAGGCACTTGGGTTTTCAATTGTATAAATGCCTTATCTGGGCCCAGAAACGGTGTCACACACACCCTTCTTTTTTGCCCATGTCTTGTCAAAGGGCTGGAAAATAGGATCTCTTATTTGCTCTGACTTGGAATCACTTCAAAATGAGACAAAATGCATGAGAGCAGCAAGTTGCAAAATAAAGGGAAAAGCTGATATAATTCAACTTGGTGTGCTAGTGCCATCATAGATCCTTTTGTCTACATCCATTGTTCAACTATTTGACAAACTCCTATTTCTGTCCTCTCCATAAAAGTCTCCCTAGTTGGGAAAGTTGTGCACCTTTCATGGTTTCATAGTATACTGGGAGTGAGTAACAGTACCAAATCAAAGGAAATAAAACTCCAGTTGCTGTTGCTGCCAGGGTTGCCTTCTGAATGTGGCTTATGCAATATTTCATCTGTGCTGACACCTTTCACTCTCAATTATTTGGCTGCTGTCAAAACAAATCAATCAAATTATAGCACTGTGTCTTCATGTTACCATTCCATTGTAAGTTAGCAGCATTAGCTTTGAAATATATGGAAGTATAAATTTTATCTCTATTATTTATTTAATGCAACTTTCTCCCATGTGTGTTATTTTCCAAACACAGCAAACTCAAATTATCTTATGTCAAATGTTGAAAATATATATATATATATATATTCTGCTAAGAATTTCTAAAATAATGGCACACAGGGGAACTGAGATGCATAAAAATGTGTTAATGGACCTATGTATTTGTGCTAATCCTAATCCAGTGACAAATGGCAAGCATATTATGTTCTCTTTTATTTTTTTAGTTTTGGCTATAAACTCAGTAAGCACAGTTGGGAGATGATAACACTAAACCAAAGAAAAAGGTTAACAGGGAACCAAATGTTTTTCAGAGATTAATTTTGCTTATGACAAAACATAATTTTCCAAGGCAAATCACTGCAAAAAATTAAAACTTTATTAAACTACAGTTTTTAACCAAGCACAGATATCATGCTGCTTCCACTGCCCTATATTACTATAGTAGGCATGAACCAAAGGTTCTTAAAAAAAGAAGAAAGGAAGAAGAAAAAGGACTCGAACATTTTCATTTTGAGATTTTAAGGCTACAACTCCTTTTTTTAAATAATAGATTTAAATCAATTGAGTTACTTTTCAGCAAAAGAGCAAACACTGTTGAAGCTTTTATATACATGCTCTTAAAATAGCTTCTTTATACATGGAAACCTGGCATGTTCTTAGAAGATTAAAAAGCAAACTGAGAGATACTTTTTTTTTTTTTTTTGGTTCCTTCTCATTGCACTCGCTATATAAGGGGTAAGCAACAATCAAAAACACCAACATGAATGCGTAGATTGTGTCCATGAAAGAGAATCCAAACACAGAGGGAACCGCAGGAGCCCAGCACAACCTGGTGCAGAATGATCAGACCTGTTGGGGGCTCTCCCTCATCCTCCACCGTGCCTGCCCCTTCCTCGTCCAGGACTTGGACAGTGGTGTTCCTTCCCTGACCTCTTCCCCAGAAATCTCCTCCCTCCTTGGCTTCGGTCATATAGGTTTATGTTTTTTCTACACCGGGATCACCAGCACAAATCTCCTTCTGAGTTCCAGATACATGTATTACCAACTGGCTACTGGTATCTCCATTTAAATATTCCACAATAAACTTGAACTAATAGTGTCAAACTGAGCTAATGACCTTCCCTCCCTTTTCTCTCATCCTTCTACATTTAACCCATCACCAAGTCTTATCAGACCCATCTGTTCATGTCTCCTAAATCAGTCCTCTGCTCTCCCCCTCTGCCACCAGGCCCCCTTCTCCCTGGATTACCGCAATAGTCTCCTAACTAGACTGGAGCGTCCCCTACGGTGCCTGGCAAAGAGCAGATGAAAGTACTTGTGAATCAGTCGGTCAATCTTTGGGCACAATTCAAGGGGGGAAATGAGGTTTAGCTTTTCCCTAGAGGGAAATGAGAAATAATAGCTGTGACCTCTCACTGAGAATCTACACGCATAAGAGAAGACGTGGTTTTCTTGGACAGCATTAGCTCTCCATTCTCTAAACAGTGGGCAGACAGGAATTGGGAACCATCTCCCATTTCCTTATTTTCAACACCTCCCCCACTCCCTGCCCCCCAGCACTTCCCTTAGATAAGAAGTTCTCTTTATTTTGGTTCCAGAGGAAAGGTGAGCAAGTCAGCCTAGTTTCCTTTCATCCATGGTAATGGAGTGAGGTTGAGAAGAATTTCAAACACAGTCTTTTCCTTTTGGAGGCATCAGGGACATTCTAGTAGCAGCCATCTTGGAAATGAGCTACTCCCTTTTGCCAACTCTGGTGGCTGCCTTGGAATCTAAGCCAGTTTGCATATCCTAGTGTAGACACACTGCTAGATGCCATCGAAAGCCCTGATGGATTTACAGCCTTATTATGTGCAAACTGGGGATCACATTACTTTCCTGCCTTTTGCTTTGAAAATAAATGCTTTGGCTTTGCTTTGACATTTATGTGGCAGCTGGAAACCATTATCCTTTGACAATGCTTTATTCCATTGACAGTATCTCTTAAATACACAGTATACTAGTCATATTCCTCATTCATGTGCTTCCAGTTTAATCCATGCCCCAGTGACTCAGTGACGCCCGCTTCAAGGATAATGTACTGCAGAACAGGCTCTCCAGGTATTTTAAATAAAAAGTCTGAAGCGTTGGAGATACAGAGGTTTGAAAAACTGCCAAAGTAAGACACATCGCAACTACTTTTCATAACTTCTTTATGGTGGATTTGGTATTATTGTATGGCATGTCATGTGGGCCTCTTCTGAGTAACACTGCAAATATGAATTTATGCACTAGGTATTTTTAATATTGGACTTGGTGACAGCAAGCACGTATCATTGCATACCAAGGGCCAGAGTCCTGTCTTCTCATTTCAGTTGCAGCTACTGCATTGCCCTTTTCCATGAGTGGTAACAGATCTCTGCTCTCATGCTGATGATGCCACTGGGGATGCAACTTTCTGAGTGTGGTCACTATGAAAATAGCACAGAAGTAAACCACAAGGAAAAGTAGTGCACATGGCCACCTACTTGTTGTCCTCTTTAGGAACGGTACCAGACCATTTAGTACACATTCCCAACCCAACCCACCACTCCCTGCCAGTAATTTCTCCTTCAATCAATAAAATCAAGCGCATTTAAAGACAATTTTATTAATATTAAATATTGTTCATACATAATGAATGCATCGACTTGCTTTGGGGTTGTATTGTTTTGAATTTGAGAATTAATGTACTTTGAGAGTTGCTTTTTTAAAAAAAAAGATGTTTAGAAGGTCAAGAAAGCAGACCCGTAGACTTAAGAAATGTTTTAAATATGACCTTCCACCTTAATGAATAGAAAGTATTCTGATTTTAAAATAAAACTTATTAATGTGGAAACTTCAGAATATTCAAATAATAAGAAGAAATGCAATCATCTACAATCTCTCACTGTCTAGAGTTTACCAGTAATAGTTTGTAGTGTGTAGTATTTGTCTTCTATCATTTCCTATCCCTGTGGGGTGTGTGTGTGTGTGTGTGTGTGTGTGTGTGTGTGTGTGTGTGTACATGTGTGTTTGGGCTTCTTTTAAACAACTGGGATGGAATTATGCGTATTTGAAATCTTTATTACTTTAGTGTTAGCTACTGTATCTAAGAAATGGAGCCCGAAACACTTTAATGGGAGAACTTGAGTTTCTCATTTCCGTGAAGCTTTTCCTGGTTTTAATTTCATTAGCAGTTTGGTACACACACACTTTTTATGTTTTAAAATAAGTTGGTATTTTATTAAGCACAATAGCATCCACTTACCTTTTACCTTTTTTTAATGAAAAATTGAGGTATATTTAACATACAGTAAAATTCCCCCCTTTTTGCACAAATTTGACAAACACAGATAGCCATCTAACCACCACCATGATCAAGGTAGAGAACAGCTGCATCAGCCCCCAAATTCCCTGTGCCCCTTTATAGTCACCTGCAACGCCACCCCGGCAACCATGGATCTGCTTTCTGTCTCTATAATTTTGCTTTTTCCTGAATGTTACACAAATGAAATAATGCTTTTATATTTCATCATTTGCTATTTTAAACAGTCTCCAATTGTTTTAGATATTTATCATCCATTTTCACATTTATCATTTGAATCCTGCAACTTTAAGAAATCCTCCATGTGTGTGTTACAAGGAACCACATGGATAGTCCATACAACCTAATAGGTTCACCTAACGGAATTATAGAATCTCAGTGTTGGAAGGAATCTTAAAGGTCACTTAAGTCAAATACTTAAGCAGTGTATCTTTAATGCAATGGCTGTTGAACAAAGTGGCACCTTGTTATATGGTTTCCAATTGGGTGCCCTTCTTCGTCCCTTTAGGATTGTTTATCTTCCTCCCCCATGTCTCTGGCAGCAGGCTTGACCAGGCAACTTGCTCAGCCACGAGCATGTGACTGGAAGTGACACGAACTGCCCCTGAGCCAAAGCTTTAAGAGCCATTGTGGTTCTGCCCTTCTCTGCTCCTGCTGCAATGAGAAGGGCATATCCCAGGTAGGGGCTGCTCCTTCAGCCTGCATCCTAGAATGGAGATGTGTAGCAGAGTCGCTGCCCACCTGCCGCCAACGTGTAACATAAATAAGCAAAGAAACACGCCTTTGTTGTTGGACGACGCTGTGACTTTGTGCTTAACACTTGGGACTTCCCTCTGGGCACTCTTCCCCCAAATATTGTGCAGCTTAGTCCCTTGTGTCCTTTGGGTCTCCATGTGGTATAGGGACCATGACTGATGACCCTGCATAAAACATCATGTCCCCATCTGTGCTACCCTTCACCCCTGTCACCTACTTTATTCCCCCACTAAGGAATGTACATGCCTTTAGGGACTCTCTTTGTTTACTGCTATAGCCCACATCCAGGTCACAGCCTCATATACTATGAAAGTTCAGTAAATATTTGTTGAACAAATGAATAAACTTCATGTTAGTGGAAAACACAAATAAATCTGTTTCTTGTCAAACTGGCATGCTTCTTCTTACTATCAAGTAATTAAAACTATGTAACTTGATATATAATTTTGGTTTGTCCTCTAATTCCAAACCTTCGTCTAGATTTCTTCCTTTTCTAATAAAAAGCTTTTGGTCTTTCGTGCATCTTATATTACAAGCTGCTTCAATTTCTTGGAATTATCCAGGCATAAATATGTAAATGCAAACATACATCCATGAAAGCATCATAGCACAATTGCACTGTCTTTAGATAGGTTCATTTCTAACATCAGGCCCTGTGATGGCCATTCTTGTACACAAGAGAGGCACACAAGGTCCTCAGTATTGCTCCCTTCTTGCTCCTGCAGTCTGATTTCTTGCCATCTTGGACAACAGCCAAAACCGTTCATAGGACCCACAGATTCTGTTCTCGTCATGCATTTTTTTCTACGTCGAACACTCTCTTTACCTCTCTTCACTTGACATAGTCCTACTAATTCTTTAAAACACATCATCCATGCTTGAGCACCTATATGAGTGAGCCAGGCACTATTTTTGGTCCTTGAATCAAATAAAGATGCCTGTCGCATGGCTTCCATTGCAGGGACAGAGTCAGATACAAAGAATACGCACTATAAATACAGTATACACAGAGATTCTGCTGTACAGCACCAGAGCCAGGCATCACCGTGCTGCTGCCACTGCCCTAGATGCCTACAGCAGGCACAATCCAAAATGCTTAAACAAGAAGAAAGAAAGAGAGACTCAAACATTCTCGAGACTTTGTTAGGGAAAAAGGAAATAAAGAAAGCAGGCAAGGGGGACAGAGTGCTGTGGTGGGGCAGGAGGAAGGAGAAAGGCTCGATGCTTTCTGGGGACAGAGTGCTTCAGGCAGAGCGAACAGTCTGTGCAAAGGCCCTGGATTACGAGTATGATCATAGAACACCAAGGAGGCCAGCGTGCCCTCACACCAATGCTGAGTGAATTGAAAGAGAGGGGTATGAGGAAGAGAAAGCAAAATAAATGAGACTCAAGATGTTCGTCTTGGAAAAAACTTTGGCGCATGAAATCGGCTGGATGCAGAAAGATCAGAAGCATTCTGTTTTCTGAGAGAATTGTATTCCCAAAGGAGCTATACATCTTTAACTGTTGGAAACTTCAAGCAACCCCTCAGACCCAAAGCTTCCAAAGCCTTACATGGACTGAGACACTCCCACAAGAAAGGTATATTACTCAACTTCCTCATCAGATGTGGCCATGGAAGATAGTAGATCACAGGGAAGAATCTCCCAGGGCTACAGGATCCAAGGAAAACAGTGGCCAAAGGTGCTTCCCTAAGACACCCAGTCAAGGAACCTCCATGTGATGTTCATCGGAATAGCTGTGGATAAACAAACCATGACACATTTTTAAGATGGCACACTACTTGGAAATTAAAAGAAAGGAACTACTGATATGCACAACAGCATGGATGAATCTGAAAAACATGTTGAGCAAGAAAAGCCAGACGTAAAAAACACATACTCTATAATTCTATTTATATAAAGTTCTAGAACAAACAAAACTAATCTGTACTGACAGAAAGCAGACAGGGATTACCTGGTTGGAGGGAGGGGATTGACTGCAATGGGACACAAAAGAACCTTTTGGGGATAATGAAACATTTTATGTATTGATTACGGTGGATGGAGGCTGCATGGTTTATGCATTTATCAAAACTCATCAAACCGAACACATAAGGTTCATGCATTTTCTTGAATGTAAATGACACCTCAGTGACAGTAACAACAACACCACAAACAAAAGGAAATGTGAAGTAACTCGAGCATGAAATTCCTAGCTCCAAAACTATTGCCATGTACTTTACTACATTCAGACTTTACAGAAAAAACCAGGGCAGGTTTCCTGCCAGAGCTAAGGGCAGGAAAACCATCCTTGGCCTTGATTTTTCAACTTGCCTTGAACCTAATTGCTTTTCCATGTTCAGGTTAAGTAGCACTCTCTAATGTATTTTTGGTCATTAATTTAAATGTTATGCTTGATTTAACTGGAATGTTCACACTTTGATATAAATCTCCTACATAGCACATATATATTCTCCATTTATGTTGCCTGCAGTGATTAGTAGGTCATTCTGGCCTGTGCTATGAGAACAAGTCACTAACCTGAATCGCCTGTCCTAGAGGTAGACTCACTTCTACCCTCCGATGAATCCCTTTGCTGCCTGTTGTCACTCACATCGAGGCTGGATGTATCTACACGTCCTGCCTAAGTTTCACAAAAGCATAAAACCCAACACATTTGTCTGAGTTCCATAAAGGGGACTTTATTTTGCCACATCAACTGATAATCTCTGTTTGCACCCTAGGACAACTGCACACTGCATTTTAGTGTAGCTATCTGTGTTCCAAAATAATAAGACAATTGGAAGTATGTGACAGTATGTGACAGAGTGACCACAGTCATTTTTTTCTTTAAGGTTTATGGTCATTATTAGTCTTATTTTATAGGTAGGGACTTGTTAACAGTCACCTGAAACCAAAGCCCTATAAGTGTGGGCCGCAGGACACAGGGATGGAAAGACCCAGCGCAGGTGATGGTGGAACGTACCTAGAAGATGGGGAGGGCACGAAGCTTCGCCTATTTCACATAGGGACACAGGGCATTGAGGAGTAGGTCATTTCTAGGTCTTAGCTGAATGGTGAGGAGAGTGTTTCTGGGCTTGAGTTCCAGCCAGAACTTCCAAGGACTTGTGTCAAAATAGTCAGAACCTAAACTCCACCCTTGGCATCTTCTGAGTCCAGAGTTTGTCTCATTCTTAGTCCTTGCTCATAGGAGGTCCTACTGGCCTGCACAGATCCCAGCGAACAGGGCCATGTACAGTCTGCCACACCCACAGCCCCTTCTGCTGCTGAGAGAGGCCCAGCATCGTCCCGGCTGCCCCCTTCCCACCCACATTATGGCTGACAGGACGGGAATGGACACCTTAGTGTAGGGGCGGTCAGTCTGCAGTCTGGCCAGTGATGTGTGAGGTCACCTAAAGTAAAAAGGCTCAGCTCACCAGGTAATTTCTCTCTTGGACAGTCTGAATCTTAGATAGACATGGAGATAAGGATAAAGATGAAGGTGATGGAGATAGAGAGAAATGGAGAGTTCCTGGTAGGTACTCAAGTTGGAAAGAAGCCTGTACTCAAAGGAGACAAAATGGAACATGAGCGAACCGAAATTATGGGTTAGCAAAAAGCCAAACAATAGAGTAGAGAAAAGTCCTGGAGGGAGCAGGAGAAGACGGGAAACAGGTATTCATCATTCTAGGCATGGGGGACAGACACTGGCCTGCCACGGAGGAGAGGATGATGCAGCCTGCAGCTTAGTGGTTCGTTGGATCCTCTAACACCCAAATTTTATTCCAGGTTGGAAGGAGGCTGGGCTATATAGGACTGCTCCTAGGATCCTGCGAGATTTCTAACTCCTCACTCCTGTGTATCTCCTTACGATAACATCCCATCATTGACAAGACAGAAGAGAATCTCTTTCTAGCAAGGTAAGATCTGAGGAGAAAGAGGCAGTGACCCTCACACCATGCAGACTGGCTTTCTGCAGGACAGCGCGGTCTTTATCAGTAGCACAAAGTTTCACTGCGTAGTATCTCAGAGCATCAAGAATGTTTCCATTACGCAGAAGAGCTCCTCTTGGTCTTGGGGACACAAATGTCCTAACGGAAGTAAGAATGTTCCCACATAAGTTATTCCTTTCAGTCATTATCCTCACCCAGAGGCCTGGGGTGGTGAGCGAAAGCAGGAGAGCTAGTAAGGGCATTACCACCTTCACGTGGGGCTGCCATCACCACGAGATTCTCAGAATCTGGCGGAGCAGCCTCCTGGTGATATTGGGGCATACTGTGGGCTGTGGAACGTGTCCCCCCAAATTCATATGCTGAAATTCTAACCCCCAAGGAGCTGGTATTAGGAGGCGGGGACTTTGGGATTGATTTGGTCATCAGGGTGGAGCCTTCGTGATGGGATTAGTGCCTTTCTAAAAGGGACCCCAGAGAACTCCCTCATCCCTTCTGCCATATGAGGACTCAGTGGGAGGATGTCTTCTGTGAACTGGGAAGTGGACCCTTACCAGAACTGAATCTGACTTGGCCTTAGACTTCCCAGCCTCCAGAACTATGAGAAATAAAATCTCTTGTTTAAAAGCCACCCAATCCAGCATATTTTTGTTATGGCAGCCTCAACAGACTGAAACAGAGGGCGTTGCCAAATGGATGTTGTAAAATCTCTCTGGACCAGCATCTGTTAAACTTTAATGTGCATAGGAATCACCTGGGGATCTTCTAAAAATGCAGATTCTGTTCAGTGCGGCTGGGCTGGAGCCTGAGCTGCTGTATTTCCAGTAAGCTCTCATGAGATGCCGCCAGTCTGGGGACCATGTTTTGAGAGGAGATTGTGATCCGACCCCCGCTGTCTGAGTCGAGAAGAGCTGCTCTCAGTGTAACATCGTGTCATGAGAGCTCATTAAAATACATGTGTGAATCATGGCCTCTGAGGCGCTGAGAGCTATTCCGTGTTACTTGATAGGGGGTATAAATGAATGGCTCTCAATCACTTCAGTAAAAAGGAAAATATTTGAAAACTTATCCCTGAATTTCAAACCATTAAGAAACTGATATCAGCAACTCTTTTTTTTTTTCCCCCCCCTTATTCTTAGCAAATTCGTAGCTTTTGATTTAGAAGAACAGACAGGGTGAAGGGCTGAGTAGGAGAAGGTTGGAGAAAACTCCAGTTGTTTTATGAATAAAAGCTTAACATTTCTCAGTGAGGAAAAGGAGAACAGTCCAGGACCAAGCACATCACAGGGAAACAAGCCCTACTTCAGACTAGGCATGTAACACTTAAATTTCTCCCCCTCACATGGACCAACCAAATCTGTTTTATAAAATCACTGGAAAAGATGGAGTGTCTGTTATAGGTGGGCAGACTTACCAGTCGTTTTATAAGACTGCCACCCTTAAGAGAAGGACTGGCTCAGTCTCGAAGTCGGCCAGGATCCCTGCAAATGAACTTCCAGCTTGCCAGCCATCCACCCACCACCTCAAGAGTCCCACTACCTTCTGCAATAAAACCTGGGAAGCTACACAAGCCATAGATGCTGCCTGGGGATTATCAAAGACTGAAGTAGGTCACCTAAAGGTGGAAGACCAGCCTTGGGTTGGCTGTTGGCAGATGAGTCACAAGGTGACCGCTGGCTTTGTCCTTCAGGTGGTAGACATTGATCTTGGGTGCTTGGAGATATGAGGCTTCCCTGGTTACCATCCTCATTGCTCCTGGACTTCTTGCAGGGTGGCCAGCTCTTCCTGGTTTGCCTGGGACTTTCCTCATTTTAACACTGAAAGTCCCGTGTCCTGGGAAACCTCCCCAGTCTCCAGCAAACCAGGATGGTTGGTCACTTTACTTTTAAGACTAGTAGTAAGGTCTAGGTGGTGAAGACATCATGTTGGAAGATAAGAAAGAGACAGAAAAGCCCAAGGAAACCAGAAGGTGGATCTTTCCCGGATCCTGACAGTGATTTAGGAATTGGGATTCATTCATAACAACATTAGCGATGAAGGCATTGAGGGAGGGGCTTGACGTTAGAACTAATTAGGAGGCTTTTCCTGTAACCAGCTAGCTTGCAACTGGGAGGTGTTTTATTTTAATGACCTTGTCACCTCCCCTCCAACATCATGGAATTTCAAAGATGAAGACAAAGATGGAGATAATGCTGATGGGGAAATTGTGTCAGAAACACCAAGGGATAAAAAGAGCCAGCGCTTTTGTTGCCCCTACTTAGGACACAAAACCCTGGGATTCATTTTCTGAAACCAAAGGTGCCAGGAAGAACCAAATACGAAACTATAAACTAGTATGTAAGTTTGATATTTACAAAAAACAAAAAGAGAAAATCTTTTTTTTTTTTTTTTTTTTTTGAGGCAGTCTCATTGTGTTGCCTGGGCTAGAGTGCCGTGGCGTCATCCTGGCTCACAGCAACCTCAAACTCCTGGGCTCAAGCGATCCTCCTGCCTCAGCCTCCCAAGTAGCTGGGACTACAGGCATGCGCCACCATGCCCGGCTAATTTTTTCTATATATTTTTAGTTGTCCAATTAATTTCTTTCTATTTTTAGTAGAGACGGGGTCTCGCTCTTGCTCAGGCTGGTTTCGAACTCCTGAGCTCAAACAATCCGCCTGCCTCAGCCTCCCAGAGAGCTAGGATTACAGGCATGAGCCACTGCTCCTGGCCTAAAAGAGAAAATCTTGATGGAAGAATTCCACATTGGACCAGTCACCAATTTTTAGTACCTTAATATAACAAGTACTAAAATCCAAAGAATACTAAACCATAATAAAAGTATAACAAGCCTGGTATTTTTGACTCTGACTTTGGCATCCTTCTTAACCAAGCAGGATTAATTTGTGGCCTAGGAGCTCTGCATGCTTATGTTTATTTATAATATTCAATATTCCCATAAGCGCAGATGTTCCAAATGGCAGGTTGCATTTTGATAATGCCCATTTCTTCATTAAGATTTCATCATCCACCTACATTAAAAAGCCTCTCCCTACACTTTGTTGCTTCTGCTTTCACCTTGTGTATTCCTGTTTTATTTGCTTAATCTTGAGATCCTGGCTTCCCAGGCACTCTCAAATTTGCAACAAGCAAAGTTTGTGCATTAGCGTATCCTGGACATGCATGATTTATGAACAGCAGGTTTCTTGGCACAATTTAATGGTACAAGAGAGACTTTGTTTTAAACATTAAAATGAAAGTCAAGAAGTGGCAACAATGGGTGGGATAGCGGAACATAAGCGCAGAAAGAAGTTCAGGTCAGGAGTTAACCAGTTCTTACTTGGTTTGTTTCTTAGTCCGTGGACTGATGCTCTGACCAATTAAATAAATTGTATGAAGCCCTGACATTTGACCAACTGAAAAAGTATTTTAAATTGTTATTCTGATAACTTACTCAGCTGAGCCCACATTCTGCAAAAAATTTAATTGTTAATGTTTATATAAATGAAGAAAACAAACATCTTTGACTAGTCCAAAATAAATTCATTTTCTTTTTAGTAGGCACCCTATTTATATTCAGGCCATTTTCCACCATAATAATTCTTCCTCTGACAGAATCTTTTGTAAATCAATCTGTCAGTGTTATCAAATCTTTTAAAGAAAAGTCAAAACCTTCATAATATCAAGACAAATACCCTTCCTGAGTAAAATTAGAGTCCAATTCATATTATATGCCCATGTGGCTCAATATACAAGTCTATTTTTCTCATTACAAAATATGAGCTCAAATAATATAATTTGTATTAAATAATTATAACTAAAATATACTTAGTAAGCAAAATCATCATTGATTAATTATTCCTAATGATGTCTTGTATGTGAGGTGTTCCAGCCACTTCACACTCAAGCAAGTAACGTATAACCTTTCTTTGCACGTGGCCAAACTGAAAAACTGGTGAAATTATAACTCAGATCTTCAAATAACAACGCAGTGATTTTACTTTTAAGTTTTCGATGTGTCATGCAATGATTGCTCATAAATGCTTCCAGAAGACCTGAAAGTTTTCAATATCCATGTTAGGAAATGAGGACTGATAAGTCCTGTGGCTGGGGCAACCTCAGGATTCACAGACAACTGGAAACTTTGCTTCCTACAGAAGCCTTCTATATCCTTTCTGATGGCAGCAACTCTGAACCACATTGACCACTGAGGGGACTTTTTTTCAGAGCACACTGACCAGTGGGTAGAGCCCTGCATGGCACACGGACAAAATGGGTTACCTTGTAGATTTTGCAATGGCAGAGTCATAATGCCTCCAGCTGCAGCTGCTGCTACCAGCCCTTGGATGTTGGTGAGATTCGCTGTAGGCAGTGTGAGGACCAGTCCTTGCTGACCCCCTAGCTGTCCGGCCATGTTGAAGGGGATGAGGATCGGCTGGTTGAGGGCTGGGGGGCCTCCTGGCATCACGCCGGCCACAGCAGAGGCTAACTGCTGTGCCGTCAGAAGCGGCTGCAACGAAACAGATAAACCCAGCTCACTTTCCAGTGGAACCAAGACATGGGCTTTAAAAGCATCTTCCTTCCATTTAAGTAGGGTCAGTAAGTTCCTGAAAAAGTAGCATTAAAAAAAAAAAAAAAAAAGCTCTATCTCAGAATAAAAGATTGGTAGGAAAAAAATGGAAATCACATTTCATTTATTTCTTTGGAAACTTTTGGAATCTTTCATTTAGTTTGGGCTTCCTCTGAGGAGCTCAAATACCTTTACAAGCAATACCTTACACTTACATATTATTCTTCGGATGAATTTCCATTTGATCCTATCCTCCTATATTTGAAGGTCTCAGCTAATTTATTCTGTGTTGTTCCAGAAAGAACTCATGGGGATCAGTGGGATTTTTTGGTTCAAAAAGAAGAATGAAATACTACTTTCATACTACTTTCAACTATTAAATTAACAAAAATAACATAAAAAATTTACTCAATGCTAGGAAGTCTGTATTGATGCCATTATGCAGATCTATGGCTGGAGGACATATATGTGGCATAATCCTTTTGGAAAGCAATTTGGAAATACATTATCAAGAGCTACAAAAATATTCATCCCCTTTTAACTCAGGATACACTCCTAGGATATGGATTGCAGATAAAATTTAAAAGGCAAAAAGATAAATGTATGAAAACATACATTATGTTTCAAAATACATAAATGGTGAAAAATAGTTATACTACTATAACAAACTATGAGATATTTCGTAGCCATGAAAATGGATCATTTATGACACCTCTTTAGAAAAATAGAAAAGGTGTTATGAGAATACATAAGAAAATAAACTGTATAATTAGTAAGTGAACTGGAATGATTATTATTAAAATGGTAAAATTACATATGTACAATGACAAGATCTAAAATGGAATATAAAACATAAAAATATTTGATGTGAATAGCGTTTTAAATATTTTTACAAGTTCTTTTGTTATTACTCTAACATTCTTTGCCCAATTAAGATGGTATTATAAAAAATACACTTATGTCCACTGTGGATACACTAGCCATTCCCGGATGTAGAAAGGCAGCCACCTGGCGCTACACTTGTGTGAGTGTGGGGTGTGAGTTCCCCACCCGGTCGAAGTAGGAAGGATTTCTGCCCTTGGACAGGCCAGATGACTGCAAGAGTCATTAGATTTTAGAGTCCTTGGTAGCTAGAAAAGTCCTGGACTTTTCTAGCTACCCTGTGGGAGCTGTGTAGAACATAACAATCCATATCCATTTTCGTCTAGAAGAACTAATGCAAAACTCTTATCTGGGGGTTTCAACTTTTTTTTTTAACGTGGCATGATTCTACAAAGGAAAAAGTAATTAAACATAAGCATGGTACCCAATACCCGACAGCCAGGCACTATTCTAATGCTGTAGTTAGTATACCGATGAGGTGTAGAGAGCTTAGTAACTCACCCAAGTCCCATATCTAGTTGGGGTTTAGGGGGGAATCCAAGTTCAAGTCCAGGCAGGCTGCCCCAGAACCCCTGTTTTACCCCTGCCTTGTCACCCATTCCAATACCAGGACCAGACTTAGAGAAGTGGGGCTGCTTTATCTAAAACGTGAGGGGAGGGGTAGAGAGGGCTGAGCTCGCTCTTTGCCCAATCCCTACAGTGTCCCCTCCAGACCCCTTCCAGGGGACTCTGAAAATGCCCTAGAACCCCACACAGCCTAGTTTTAGAACTGCTGCTCTAGACCCCAGAGGCCTGGCTCCTAATGCATTTGTACATTTTACTAAATTCACACCAAGTAACTTCCCTATTTAAAAAATAGGAGGTTACTCTAAAGAGCAAAATAAACATACTTTGGAATAAGTGCAAAATTATAAGCTGGCCTTCAGATTCCTGGTGTGATATCACTGCCAATATTAACATTATAGTAGGAGGGAAGACAAATGCGTAGTCCTCAGACCACACGGGTCACAGATTTGAGGATTTTGGCCTGTAGCATTTTTAAAATCGGATTTATGGGCTCAAAGCAGGGCATGCATTCTCCGGTTCATCATGGGGCCCCCACTCCTCACAGCCCAGGGTCTGTCATGCTACTCACCTAACCTGAAGGCAGTAGCGTATTGTGCTAGTATGTCCACAGGTGCATGGCACGCATCACACACGCAGACACACAAACACACATACACCCACACATACAACATCACAAGTGTAAAATTATAAAGAGTATGACACAAAGAAGCCTGTTCCTGAGATTCCTGAGCAAACTCTCTCCAGGCTCCCGTAAGCCAGCAGCCAGCTCCCAGGGTTGTGTGCATGGGCACAGTTATCTGTGCTCTGGGAAGGACGATGGGGTCTGAGGCCAGAAGGAGACTTGATGGAGACTGGAATAAGAACATCAAGACCAACCCCAGCTCTAAACTTGGGTGAGCCCTCAATGTGCTGAAAATGATTGATTTCCAGCACCAACGAGGACAACAAAAGGAAGAGAAAGTCCCGAGTAACAGCTCCTCTTTCCATAAAAGCAGGATGAACTCTGAAAGCTTCATACTAAAAGACAGGGGTGAAAAAAAAAAAAAGAAAAACAACCACCCAGCCTTTTATAATTGTGTTCTACATTCCATATAACCCACACCAGGCTGCAAAAAACAAATATTGGACTTTAAAAAATAATGAATGTATTTCTTTATTAATGCAGGAGCTATGTGTGATGTACAGTATTGTCAAACCCAATAAGCTGAACTTGCATTAAAATTGCATTAACTTTTTTATATTAAATCACATCTTGTATTTCAAAAATGGCTATAGTAAGGTTGAAATAACTTAATTTTCTTCACACTCAAGTCATTAAAGTTTCACTTTCCAGAAAACTGCATAGTAACCAACAGCACAGTTGTAGTAGATTTTAAGAAAAATAATTTTGTTTCCAAATGATTAAAACCTTTAAGAAGAGAGAAAAGTTTTGCAAATACATATTTTCTTGATGGTATTTAATAAATAATATAGTCATACAGCTTTTCCTCGAAAATTTATCACCATCTTTTCTCTGTTGGAGTTAATTAGATTTAACTCATTATTATTTATTTGGTTATTTATATGGTTCAACCATCCCAAATGCAGCCTAATGGAAAGCAGTTGAGAGATACTGACCTGTGGCCCAACTGGAAATGGGGGGTGCGTCTGACTGGCCTGGTGTTGGTCAGGAGTGCCTGGGTCTGGGAGTGCCGGGTTTCCTCTGGCCCCTGGAATTCAAAAGAGAAATGCTCCCTTAATATCACATTCAGCCAGGGAACTGCACACGACCCCATTTCCCTGTGATGTCACGTAACATTAAGGCACAGATGATATGGCAGAGTGGTTTATCAATAGCTACAGTGCTTGCATCACTTATCAACTGCATAAATGATGCCAAGGGACATTGAAGACGGTCCAAGTCATTGAGATAGAAGGCTGCAACAGCAGGAAAAGTAGCATGATCATCAGTTGCACTAATAGACTTGCATTGGACATCAGTTTGCATGGAGTATGCCAGAACGGCCTATGGGTAGGAAACTGCAACCTTTATGCACAGGTGAGCAGCAGCTAATCTAATTTCCCAAAGCCAAAGAAAGTGTCATCTCAGACATGACTAAGTCCATCTACATTATCCCTTAATATAGCTTCCCCCGTCTTCTTCATACCCTAAGGTCTTTCTCCATACATCCTTTGGACACAGAATCTTATGATTATGAACGTGCTTTCCTTAAAAACAAAGCCTTTTTCAATGTCGCCTTACACAATGTCCTCAAAAGAATATGGATCTCCCTAAGTGAGTTTCCTGGGTGCTAACTGAAATAGTAGGAATCCCAAGCACAGAACATGACTTACTACTTTTGCTAGAATCCTGGAGGACACCAAAGCAGGAAAAATGAAATTTCACCCAAACGGCAAATCTTTCAAACCCTTTTCACATTAGAGTTTCTCTGTGTGTGCTTATGTGCTTTGTTTTAGGACAAATCATAGTAGGTAGGATAGTGACAGATACAATAAATACATAAATAAACAAACAAACAAATAAAACCGGTGGCAATTTTTGAGGGTTTCTAGTTGGTAGCTTTTGTTTTCTTGGTGTTTTCTAATGGAGTGGTTGAAATTTAATTCCAAGCAAACCTTAACAAGATCCTCTTTCCTGATGTTTGTCCTATGAATAACAAGTAGAAGACGATTCAAACCCTGTTTGCTGGCCTGCCGTGGACAACCAAGAAAAAAAGATGATTCTGTCACACTTATAAATTTTAAAGAAGGTATTATTGGCTCATTTAAAACAAATTCTTCTATATATTCTCCAAAGGGACAGACTTATAAATAATGGAAATGTGGAAAAAATACTTCAGCACATTAAGCTACAAATAAAATTGACTGCTACATATTATTCAATTGACTTCTATCTCCACCGAGATGTGTCAATCATAACAGCATTTTATAATAAGATTAAGTAATAAACGTGCAAAGCCATTATGCAGAAATCTGAAAATCTGATTAATTTGTAATATTTTTTTGGTGCAGAAAGTCAGGAATGGACATTGCTTGGGGAATGCTTACAAGCATTCTATTGAAATTTCTAAATTGATTTGGAGCAAACTAATAAAAACACAGACTTGCTGACATTTTATAAAGTGAATTCTGTCAAAATATGTTTGGCATTTTAATCATCGCTGTCATTTAATAACAAGGGTAAGATGACCCATCATAAGATGCCAACAATTTCCCCATAATGTGCAGAAGATCTTTCTTCTAAATTTTTTATATGTGATTTACTTATTATGCTTCAAAAGCAGGGCATTTTGAACCATGCAGTGTAAATCTCACTGTGTCTCTTCTTATAATCCCAACTCCTATTTTGCAGAGCTTTATGTACTTCAAAGAGCTTACAAGGTCCCAAAATGATGCTTTTTGGTCAAATTTTCAGATTAGGTAAATTCTCAAATGGCTAAAAATTCGCTGTTTTAAAAAATTTGGTTACTTTCCCATACGTGCCAGGCATGGGGTTTTCATGCCAGACTGTGAAAAGAGGGTTTTACAATGCATGGAAAAATAGAAAAGACCTTCTAAACAATTAAAAAATTAATCTCTTAATTTAAAATCTTTCTATCCCACACCACGCTCTTCTGTCTCATGTTTTTTTCATGCCAATCTCTGTTTCTAATGCAAGCCCTTGCGGTGTTTAGGACCAGCCCCATGCAAGCACTGTGTCAACAAGATGGTGCGCTGTGCCCTCCACTTTACACAGATTACATTTGCTTACGTTTATTCTTTGTCGTTCTGAGGCCTTAACTGGGGCTCAGCAAGCAGCTTGTTCCGAGGCTGGTTATTCTCAAAAACCACATTCAGTGTAGTCCAGGGCAATTCCACACAATTTCATGTGTAAAATGAAGTCTTTCACAGGCTCTTGAGGAGATTATGTATGCTCTCCTGCCTGGATCACAAAGTAATGTTTCTTCTTAATGTGCATCTCCATTTTCCCCAAACACATGTATCACGCATAACCTTGTAGGACCATAAACTAATCTGTCTGGTCGGAAGGCAGCTCCCGAGTCAAGGGCCTTCTCAGAGCCAGAGGGGGAATCCAGCCATCAGAATGAATAAATGACATCGGCTAAGGGTTTCAGAGAGACTGGAAGCAGCACTTAGCTGAACATTAGCAGAGATTTCGAGGTTACATATTTTCATGGGCTCAGATATGAAAACACAAACGTGAATGGGTTGGGCGGGTTTCTCCTTACCGGGAGCCGAGGAAACTTTGTATCTCTGGAGCCAAGGAACTCCAGGAAAGCTCTCTGAGGCCTGCTCTGAAGTGTTAACAGCCTGTGCTCTCTAGACAGCAACTGTACACTCTGTGGGTAAAGGGATGTGTTGCTGGTTCACCTCTTTATGAAGGCATTTCATTCACATTTTTTGAATATTCACCGAGTAAAAATAGAGGTTTGGCTTTGAATTCAGTGGCCGTATAATTCCTTCAACGTAGGCATTGGCATGCACTTGATGGCTTACTATTATTTAAAATAAACCTTGGAAATACCTTTAAATTATTAGTTTATTGGCAAATTCTACATCAACTTCAATTTAGATATTAAAAATGGTTTGGGGTAAGGGTTAAACGCAAGGACTCTTTTAAATTTTAATGTGCCTGGGTTTAAATTTAGAGCTGCTCCTTAACTAAGTATGTGAACTTGGGCTTGTTTTCCAGCTTTTTTGTACATTCTCTTGTAAAAATCATGGATAACAATAGTACCCGCCTCATAGGGTTGCTGTTGTGAGGATTAAATGAGATAATACACATGTAAATTTCTGGAAACAGTACATGCTTGCCACATAAGTGCTATTTCTTTTGATTATTATTTAATCAGATTTCATTTGTATTTCACCTAAAAATATTTAACATTATTTAATATGTCCATAATAGTCACCTGCCCCAAGTCAACTCAATACATATTCCCGTCCCCATGTCCCTATGTGTGCAGTGCACACTCCCTAACACCCCAGCCTTAGCTGGCTGCTGTGCACAGACCCTAACTGTGTACTGGCCACCGTTAGATGAGTATTTGGAACTGAACAAAACAGTCAGGTCTTTAAGAGTTGCAAAATGAGGTGTTTAACTATATGGTGCTTCCTTTGGTCCGTGGTAGCATAATCAGGAGATAAGGCACAAAGATACTGGCAAATAGTGTCCGAATTCTCACACAGACCAGTGTTCCTCACTAGGCCTGTGAATCACGTGTGGGGCTTCTGGAACACACAGAGATTCACACCCCTCAAGGGCCACTGACAGAACATCTAAGGGGTAGTTCACGTGTACGTTTGATAAAATTGCACCGGTGATGTAAGGCCACAGGGAGCCCATCGTGGCTCAGATGCCCCCCAGGCAAGTCTGACTCTCCTTCACGCTGAGGGTGCCACGTACAGTCCGTGTTAGGGACAGCAGATGGGTTGCCAGCTGGCATTACCCCTTGTTGCCAAGTTTCTTTACCTGGAACATTCTTTCATCATAATCCTGATAACTTCTAGCTTAGCAAGGGGAAGCACCATCTTGGATACATCCATTTTATAATTATGATTTATTCACAGGTAGTTCAAGAATTGTAAAAACTGATTTTTTTAAGAGATGGGATCTTGCTTATCACCCAGCTGGAGTGCAGTGGCATCATCATAGCTCATTGCATTGCAGCCTCCAACTCTTGGCTTCAAGCAATCCTCCTACCTCAGCCTCCCAAGTAGCTAAGACTACAGGAGCATGCCACCACACTGGCTAATTGTTTAAAATTTCGTAGAGCTGGGGTCTTACTATGTTGCCCAGGCTCATCTCAAACTCCTGGGCTTAAGCAATGCTCAAGTGATTCTTCCACCTCTGCCTCCCAAAGTGCTGGGATTATAGAGCCATGGTGCCTGGCTGTAAAAACTGCTTTTAAAGAGATCATAATATGCCACTCAAAATAGCTATACAATAGGAGTTAATTCTTTGCAAATACAAGGAACACTGATTTGAATCTATTATGGAAAGGATAGGTCATAAATGGTGAAGACATTGAAAGACTGATTAGGAGTTTGGATGGTACACTTGGATAAACCTTATTTTTAACTGTTAAAAGGTCTGGTTGTCAGAGGGCGTCCATCTACTCAACACCATCATTCCTGGATTGATTTCACATCCAAAACCCCCAGAGCTGCCTGCAGATCCCTCTGCTCTGGAGGGACAGGGTTACCCACAGAGCTGAGAGGGGTGATAGGCCACGCCTCATTCTCTTCCCTTCAGTGCCTTCCTGGGGTTCCAGCCTCCCACGTCCCACCCCCTCCACCCAGCTCAAGCTCAGAGTTCCTGAATGACCATCACTGATGACCATCACTGTGTTCCTCATAGCAAGTTCATTCTTGTTTTGCAAATTCTTTTTTTTTTTTTATTTTGTTATAACGGATTTTCATTAACTAAGGCAAACCAGGCTCAGCACCTCTTTGCTGCTCTAAAAGTAAAACAGATGTGCCCTCCTGTACAGAGTTCTGAATTTCCCCCTCTTTTGGGAGTGACTCTACCAAGTAAGTCATTTTAAGAAACAAATATAACATTTTTAATCCTGAGAGAATATCCTCCTTTCTTGAGCCTTACTCGCACAAGAGGATATGATGACCACAGCAGACTGAGAAGAAAACAGAATTGCAAATATGAATTGCTTCTCTCAGATATACTAGTTCCACTTTCTCCCATCCCTCCAACGTACAGTGCTTAAGATTCCCTTGTTAACGACCAATGCATTTTTAATGAATCGTGGGTTCTTCAGACAGAGTTTGGGTTTTTGTCCTCTATGCATTAGCACAAACATAATCACATGAAGTTCACAGAGCTCCATCAGCTTTTTCTGGTATTCATCCCTTGCTTACCCACTGTTTGCAGTTTTCACCAGTGAGGGAGGAGATGCAAAGGTTACTTATTATAAGATGGGCAGTTGAATGCATTATTATTTCATGTTGGGCATGTGAACCCCAGCTAAGTGGGGCAGAAGTCCCCTCTAAATTAAACTTCCCTTTCTTTCAATTTCTTCAAGATTACTAAATGCCAAGGAGGGAGTGGGAGGTGTCTATAAAAATCCCTTCAGAGCCACTGCCATTGTTTGCCACCTTTTATTGCCAGTTAGGATTTCTTTGCGATACTGGCCACACACATTTTATGTGTGGAACGCTATAGAGACCCCCAGTAGCATTTGAGAGGCTAAAGTAATAAGGCCGATTCTATAAGCCATGCTTGAAAATCAAACATTCATTAATTTACATAAGGTTATGTGTGTTCTTGCAAATTACTTTGTCAGGTACTTGTAATTTCACCCACTGAGGCCTGGCAGAGAGAATGTTCAATGACATTAATGTGAAAAATAAATTCCTTTATTCTTCTAGTGGGTGACCTATCTGGCCTCCAATAGAGGGAAGTCCAGTTTTCTTTGAGTGAGGGGTCTAGGTAACAGTGGTTCTAAATCTTTATTTTAAGGCTGCATCTATACATGAACAGTAAAAGTGAGATTGGAAACATTTAGATAAAGCACAAAAGGAATCCTTATAAATCCCTTATTTGGGCTTGATTATCTGAAGATGTTTTCATAGTATCCACAAAATGACTCAATAATTGCTTCAGTTCTAAATGTAAATTTAGTCTGTGCTATAGAAGACTTTAAAGACACTTTTTAATCAAAATTTACTAAATCTCCCTTCAGTCTTCCTCCAATGATTTTTTTTGTCATTTGTTTCCACATCCATCCAATGACAGCAGAACTCAATTCTTGTGAAATCCAAGCCAATAAAAGTCTCAAGTTTTGTAACCACTTCTGGGAGAGAGATGAAAGAAAGAGTCATCAAACATACTTCAGCAAAATGCCATGACATACTGCTGGAGTCAGAAAGCTTTGGGTTAGGGACCATCCCTTGAGTACTGCTATCTCTAAAAGAGTTCAAGTTCTTTTGGGTCAAAGACTCTAAGTCACTTTGTGTCTCCTGCAGGCCAGCTCTGCCTTGGTGTGTGAATACACACGTATGTGTGTATGGTGGTGTCTATTACATTGTATTAAGTTGGCGTTCTTAAAATGATGGCATTATCTATCAAAGTAAGCTGAACCAATTTAGACATAGATTTCAAGGCACCCAAATATGATTTGTCTAACTTTTAAAATGCTTTTTTTAATCTCAGAAGCATTGCTCATTTCAGTACTCTTCTCCCAGGAAATGAACATTTCCTTTGACCAGGTCATTGCTAGGGGCCATCCTCATCATTACACTCCATCCCTGGATGAAGTCTTTCCTCCTAACTGAATGATGGGGCCCTGGCGCTCCATGGGTGATGTGCTTGAATCTATCCCATGTTCTCATGCCCATCTACAGAGCCTCCCTTCACACCTCACCCTTGCTCAACCCTGTGCCCGTGAGGTTACATAATTCTTGGGGCTCAGTGCCAAAGGAAAATGGAGGTCCTGGCCTCGGGCTGGGAAGTCAATCTCCCCTTCCTCAGGGCCACCAGCTCAACCCACTAGAGATGGGTGAACCCAACGGATTGCAAACTCCCTGCTGGGGTGTGTTTGAGACTTGGGTCAGGGTGGGCAGGAAGACCCTGTGAGTTGCATGCGGAGCTCCCCCTCACCTAAACCCAGGCTCCCTCAGAAGGATATAAGGGAGCATGTGACAGCCACACTCAAGCATCCAGAAGCACCAGGAGCAGGGAGTGGCTGGAACCTGTCTTGACCTGGGATGGTGAGGTGGCTCCAAGCCCCCTGTATCCCCCCACATGTTCAGTTGTTCCATTGGACTTTGCTCACAAAACACAAATTCAAAGATAAATTAGGACGAATTTCAAGACAGTGACCTCAGAGCATTAAATCCCAGGCGTGGGGCTCTGCTGGGTGCAGCGCTGTCTGAGGCCGCAGTGGTCACCTGCTCACTTCCAGCCTCCTGTTAGCTTCCATTGCCTCAGTTCCCCTGCAATTTTGGGTCACTTGTTTTCCCTCAAGGGACCTCTCATCAATGATATTCAAATTTTGAAAATTGTGCCTAAATTTACAACTGCTTCAAAAAGTCACCTTTCTAAATCAGTGCAGATTATAAAAATATTTACGCCTACAGAGAAATTTAAGTGTGGCTTTTTTCTGCAACAAGAAATCAAACCTACAGATCAGCAACACATCTATTTTATGTCATTATGAACGGCCACATAAATATATCATCTGGTAGAAAATGAAGATAAAATATTATTTTGTTTTCTATGAGCTCTCATCATCTGTCCCGGTAACGGACAGACAGGGCACAAATTCTTCACAAGAGGAAGCCTATGAAAGATGTCATAGGCCTTTTCTCAGCTGTAGATCCACCTCTCTCACAGTGTTGTGCTTTCACTAACAGCACAGACTTTCTCTCCTGACCGGCCGCCAAGTCCTCACCAAGCTTGGCGACAAGGGGCTGTGATCTAGATGCTTCAAGGCAGCATGACTGGCCTAGCTATAAAATGTTCCCAGGTTACCCACCCACAGTAAAACAGGCAAGAATTACTAAGAACTGGCTTTCAATGTGCTTGAAGAATGGTCAAAGCTGTTAAATAATCTTTGAAATTTTGGTACGAGCTTAGGTGAAGAGAGAGAGAGTTTCTGGGGTGGGAAGGAGGCTAAAGAGAGGGAAGCCAGTCCACTTCTTCTTACCCAGCACCTGCGCTATGGAGCCGTGGGGTGCAAGTGGTGGAGTCAGGGACACCATGGTTCTTCTGCAATATCCCACCCTCCAGGCCTCTTCCAGCAATGCTCTGGTTTGTTATCTAATATCTTCCAGGCTCTTTGCAGCCCCACAGACCTACAGGGCTACCCTATCGAAAGTCTCATTATGAGTTTTTAAACTGTTTTCAGTTTATTGAGACTCTTAGCTGAGCAGCCCCATGCAGACATCTGGAAACCAAAGGCTGACAAGGAGATGGAGGTTGAATAGATGTAGTATGTCACGGTGACATGAGCCCAAACTGCTGGCTCAGACCAAAGTTATCGTGGAAACTATGGTGATATGTCATTTCTCTCTTCTCTTCTAGGACCTTAGATGCCTCCCAAAGGTCTGAACTCTGCGCAACCCTTCAGCAGCAAGGAGGCTAATAATCTGATGTTCAGGATACGATTTAACCATGAGCTGCAACAGGATAAATCGTTATTTCGGTTGAAAATGAAGACCTCTGGGGGTAGTCGCTTCTGATAATACAAACACTACAAGGTCTTGGAGATCTCCAGCACAGCAAACATGTGGTTGTCCATCTGCAGTGGCTGCACCAGGAACTGCAAAGGGCAGGTGCTTGGATAACCACAGACCACTGACTTCCCCCGACTTTGAGATTTTACAGGGCAGTTGAATTAAAGAAGAACATTAATAACTGGGTGAATAGAAAGGAGGGTCTCAACATTTAATCTTGCCAAGCAAAAATACCTTTTCTCAACTGCTGTGCACTATCATTATCGTATAACAGAGGCATTTTAATGCCCTTCCCCCACCCTCAAGGGATGTGCTCTCAACCTAAAGGACAGTCCTCTAAATGGAAGGAATTTGGCCTCATGAAAAACTCACAGCACTGTCTTTCTTTCCCTTTTTCTTTTTCCCTTTGCATTTGACCAATGACTGTTTTGTCGTAGATGGACACTGGTCTGTCCCAGAGCATTTGGGAGTTTCCCACCAATGTGGTAGGATTTGAGAAATCTCAGCAGGCTCCTTCCCTTTATTCCTCTGGGCACGGGACGTGTCTGACTAGACGCTCCCAAAATGGTTCTTCTTTTGAATAAATAATTCCTCTTTCCCTCAATCTTTTTTTTAGAGACAACAATACAATTTCCTTTATATACATAAATTCCTTGTTCCAGGCCATACATTGATTACTTTGTATATATTATTTTATCAACCCTTACAAGAGCCCTATTAGGTGTTTCTGATTATTACATGCATTTATACAGGCAACTGGACCATATAAACTGTATAAATAAATAGACAGAGGTTAAGTCACTCTCTGTTACATACGATGAGGAAGTGACAGAGAGATGACTGCACTCTGGGCTTTCTGATTGATGGAAGGCCGACATCTTCACCCCACCTGGCTACTACGGCTCAAATATTTTATAATAGCTACCATTTATGAAATACTTATTAATAGTACATGATAGCCACTGTGCTCAGTACTGTCTCATTAAATCTTCACAGAAACCCAGGGTTATCAGGATTATCATTCCCATTTTACAGATGTGGAAACTGAGGTTTAGATGGGTTAAATAACTCAGCTATGGTCACCCAGTTACTGAGTAATAGTCAGTATCTGAACCCAGTTCTATTTGACTCCAAAATTACACTACAATCTATATCAAACGCAAATATTTCAGGGAGACAGACCACAATCAGTCACCAATGCCATGAGAAAAATTGTGTTTTTCAGCTATTTTCTTCTGTGCCAAATGGAATCTGGCTCCAGATCACTCCAGGTTCCCAGTCTGGGAAAGTGGATGTTGGAGGAAGGGAAATGGAAGAGAAAGGGAGGATGGAGAAGGGTGAGTCCCACCAGACACACACTTTTCCCATACCCCATTTTTTTTCCTAAGACTTAGCCAAATTCCTAAGAAATAAGCACCCCATTGTCTTTAAAATAACATTAATAATGAGCCAAACAACAACTGCATTAGTAGTTTATGGTCTCCATAGTCCACGTGTGCTCCCTGAGCCAGCAGCATTGGCATCACCTGGGGCCGTGTTAGAAAGGCAGACGCTCAGGTCCCAATCCAGCCAGGTGACCAGAATGTTCATTGTAACAAAATGCCCAGCGTGAGAAACACTGGGTTTGAGTATGTAACTCCTTCCCTTCCACCCTCTCTTTCTTCCTCATCCCTCTCTCCTTCCCTCATTTCTTTTTTGTTTCATTTCTCTTTCTTCCTCCTTTTCTTCCTTCCTTCCTCTTCCCTTCCTTGCTTTTTTTTATTTGGGTAGTACTAAAAGCACAAATGTGCCTAAAACTCCTAACTTTTACCAGACGTTTGCAATAAATTCTTTTTTCTTCTTTTTTTTTATTGTTTGTTATTATAGGGGTACAGATGTTTAGGTTACGTATGTTGCCCTTGCCCCCCCTTCCCCCCAAGTCCCAGTTTCAAGCGTGTCCATCTCTCGGATGGTGCGCATTGCACTCTTTGTGTATGCATATATCCGTCCCCTCCTCCCCCTCGCCCCTCCCCCTTCCCCCGCCCTCCCTACCCGACATCCAATAGATGTTATTCTTATATGTACACTTATGTGTTGTTCAGTTACTA
>RJWJ010014292.1:0-38572 GCA_004363605.1 Indri indri | reverse complement strand
TTTAGCAACCAATGTGGACAGGCACCAACCTATCAGAATAAACGCCGCCGTCACTAAGTACGGTTGCCAGTGCTGCTCCCCAGGGTTTCCACTCTGCTTAATCTTCCTGCTTGGACTGCTATTTCGTTGGTGTACTTTCCCAAGTGCACTCTTCAGCGAGGGGGTATGGGTGACATACCCTCAGAATCCTTGCATCCCTGCAAATATCTTTATTTTTCCGGTAGGCGTTATTCTAACTTGCTGCATGCAATTGAAAAGTTGGGTGCCAGTCTGTTTGTGTTTCTCTTTTCTTTTTTTAACTACTGTCTTCTTTTTGTCACTTGTAAGGGGACGAACAGTGATTGTACAGTGGAGAAACTGGAATTTTTGACTATTTGAAAAAGGCTATGTCAATTTTCCTCGTTCTGTCTTTAATCAGCCCCATCCGTGGCTGGAAAAGCTCTTTTCATATTGAAACTTATTTTCCTTTAGATAAAAAAAAAAGTATTTATTAATGGTTTTATGATGATTTCATCTATTCCTTTCTCTTATTCTGGAATGCTTATTACATGGTACTTAGGTCTCCAAGTGTTTTAGATCTTTTTCCTGTGCGATTTTCATCTTTTTACATTTGTTGTTCTGTTGTGAGATTCTTCTTATACTACTAAATCTGTTTTCAGAGACAACTATCTTCTCCTTCAGTTTATGTATTAAAAGGTGCAATGAGAATGTTATGTTGTTTAGACCTGGAAAGTGGTTTTTTATTCTCTAATTGGACCTCTTTGAGAGCTTTTCTTACTGCTGTGTAACGTTCTTGTCCGAGTCTGTGGACGTCCTGCTCTGCTGAGGGCCCTGCTTGTTGTACTTTGCTTTGTTTCTTTCGAATGATTGAAATAGGTGCTCTTTTCCTTAACCTGCCCATTATTTTGTTTGGTAAAATCACTGGGATCTCTCCAGTGCTGGTGGGGCCTAGGCGATTTTAGTTTTAATGGCAGTGGTGAACAGAAGGGTTACCCTCGCTCTTCTGAGCAGAGGGAGAGGGCTTCTGCCTCGGTCCAAGGAGCAGTCTCTGTCCACATTAGGGACTGAGAGTCACTGTCCTGCTCCTGCTCCTGCTCCTCTGCAGGTCCTCTGAGGCCAGAAGGATCTGGCTCGCATTCCCAGGACCACATGCAAGTGGGCTCCTGCAGGTGTACAAGCTGTCCTCCACCTGTGAGATGCAGGGTCCTCCACCTGTGAGATATAGCTGTCCTCCACCTGTGGGATGCAGGGTCCTCCACCTGTGGGATATAGCTGTCCTCCACCTGTGGGATGTGGGGTCCTCCTGCCTCACTGCCCTGGCTCTTGTCTTTCTCCAGAGATAGAATTGGGAGAGAAAGGGAATGAGAGACTTTTATCAAGGGGCTACCCCCCTGGAATCTCAGTCTCAACATATATTATTTTTTAGGATTTAAGAAAGTCATTGAAATTTCCAGCATCACCTTGAAGGAGGGAGAAAGGAGTAAAAGAAAGCCACCAAAAGTACTGCTTGCCTAGGGAAGCCTATAGATGCCATGTATCTGTGTGTGTGCTTCTGTGTGTCTACAGCAGCTATAGTGCTGTATCTAAGTCATACCAGGCCCAGTGTGACCCCAGTTCATTCAAGCCTTCCATAAGCTGAACCATTTTGTCCTTGATTGGCTTAGTTTTCTCTAGGTTCTGAGGCCAACAGCTTCTCAAGACAGCTGCTGAGCCCATTTTCAGAAACCCAAGAGCTTCCTGGGGTCCTGCATCTGATACCCTGACTTCTGCCGGGGTCCAGTGGCAGGACTCTTTCTCCTCTTACCCAACCCCTTTGTGTCATTTGGAGTTCAGTCAGAGAAGCAGAGCCACTCAGGGAGATGTATACATTAAGGCAGCGGTCCCCAACGTTTTTGGCACCAGGGACCTGTTTCATGGAAGACAATTTTTCCATGGACCAGTGGGAGGTAGTGGGGGATGGTTTGGGGATGATTCTAGCGAATTACATTTATTGTGTACTTAATTTCTATTATAAGGAAATAATTATACAACTCACCATAATGCAGAATCAGTGGGAGCCCTAAGCTTGTTTTGCTGCAACTAGATGGTCCCACCTGGTACTGATGGGAGACAGTGACACCCAAAGTGTGTTGCTCATGTCCGGTCTACTCCGTAATCTCGTTTTGGTTGCTGTCACTGCAGAAAACCCTGCTTCACAAAGACAGTGTGTTGGAAATGGAAGCAGGCTCTTCAGTGCTTTTGTGGCAACCTCAGGATATTCCGCCTTGACTTTAATCCAGAACATATGGGGATTTGAAGTTGTCTCAAACGTACTTTTAAGGCCACCGTCATTTGTGATCTCAAGCAGTTGATCCTCTTCTAGCACAGACAAAGTCAATTCACCTGACTTATTCACAAACGGTCGCGGATCCATTCCTTCCCAGTTCAGAGGTCTTTTGTGGTTGGGAAGTGATGCTCAAACTCTCACGAAAGCTGAGATAGGTGATCATGCACCAGCTGGGAGAAAGAAGGCCCTGGCTCAGCCTCTTTCAAAATCTCTGCTAATGTTTGAAACATGTCAAAAAATCCCAATGTTCGCTTGTTGCCCCCATAATTCCATCCAGTTTGGCTTTGAACGCAGCCGCTTTATCTGCCAACTTGAACACAGTTGTCATTCTCCCCTGAAGTGACAGATTGGGTTCATTGAGCAGGTTGAATATGTCACACAAGTAAGCAAGTTTTGTGACCTATTCCATGTCACTGAAATGTGGTGACTGTTTTTCTAAAAGAAATCTCTGGGGTGGCTCTCATGTCTCAAAAACTCTAGCCAGTGATCTACCTTTGGAAAGCCATCTCACTTCTATTATAAGAGAAGACATGTGTGCTCTGTGTCCTCTTTGCAGAGCTGTGTGAACAGATGTGAGTAAAGGGTATGTACTTTAATGCGGTTGATAATTTTAATCACATCCTATAAAATGTTGTTTAGTTCAGGTGACATTTCCAGCTAGCCAGCATTTCTCTATGGATGATGCAGTGCATAGACTCACATTTAGAAGTGACCTCCTTGACTCAAGTAGTGAAACCAGAAAGCCGTCCAGTTATGGCAGCCACTCTGTCCATGCATATACTGACACAAAATGACCAATTCAGTTTTCCCGATATGTAATCATTCAAAGACTTGAATAGTTCTGCAGCTGTGGTGTTGGTTGGCAACAAAAGTGCACATAACATATGCTCATGCACATCCTCCTGAAAAATATATCACACAAAAATAAGCATTGTTGCCTTGTTGTCAACATCAGTAGACTCGTCAACCTGGATTGTGTGTCATGGTGACTCATTAATCTTCTCTAACAATTGTGCCTCAATATCCTCTGCTATTTCATCCATTTGTCTAGTTATGGTGCTAGCGGAAAGAGAAACACATGCCACCTTTTGAACTGCAGCTCTCCTAAAAGTTCATGGCAAATGTCCTTAGCAGCAGGCAGGACCAACTCTTCACCAATAAATAGTAAAGGGCTGCTTAGCTTTAGCCATGTGGTTAGCCACTAAGAATGATGCTCTCATTGCAGACACATTTGATGAAGTTGTGGCCGCCAATAATTGCCTCTGTTCTTCATGTTCACATTTTTTTCTTTTGAAAAACTCCAAAGGCTTGTTTTTTAATGCAGGGTGCTTGGTCTCCATGTGGCGAAGCAGTATTGAAGCTTTCATGGCTTTGTCAGACAGCATTCACTATATCTTATACAAAGTGGGCTTGGAGAATGTGAATCACCTGTTGCAATGAACCCACAGTTTAAGTGGGACTCTTGGTATTTTGCTTTAAATGCAGCTTTCATTTTGTCGGCAGTCTTAGAGTCTTCTGCTGTCTCACCACCGGGTCTTTGCCCCCTTTCAAAGAAGCTCTCCAGCGACGTTTGTTTTTTACTCATTTTTGCTAGGGTTGGCTTGTGGGCTAACCGACACTGTGACTGAGACTGGAGCACAGTGCGGGGAAAGAGGCACCGATGGACGTGCTAAATAAAATAATGGGCGGGCCTCGCACGGACTAAAGTAAGTGTCAGATTTTGACTTATAGTCTGCCACCAGATGCAGCTTAATTGTCATTTGCCACTCACTGATAGGGTTTGAGTCTGTAAGCAATTGATATATTATGGTCTCTCTGCTAATGACAATCTATATGTTTAGCCACTCCCCCATGCTAGCATCACTGCCTCAGCTCCACCTCAGCTCATCAGCATTAGATTCTCATAAGGAGTGTGCAACCTAGATCCCTCACATGCGCAGTTTACAAAAGGGTTTGCACTCCTATGAGAACCTAATGCTGCTGCTGATCTGACCAGAGGTGGAGCTCAGGTGGTGACATGAGTGATGGGGAGTGGCTGTAAATATAGATGAAGCTTGGCTCGCTTGCCCTCTGCTCGCCTCCTGCTCTGCAGCCGGGTTCCTAACAGGCCATAGACTGTTACCGGTCCGCGGCCCAGGGGTTGGGGACTACAGCATTAAGGGGTTCGTTATGGGGTTTGACCTTATGTAATTGTGGGAACTGGTCAGTCTGTGTGAGGCTGTTATTTCTGTGTCTGGTGCTGCAGCTGGAAGTCAGCAGGGCAGGCAGCTGGGAAGAAGGGACAGACGGGGTGTGGGGAGTCAGGGGCACACTGGAGCCTGTGACGGTGCGCTGGAGCCCAGGGGACAGGCCGGAATCCACACAGGCTTGGCATTTCATTTTGCCACGGCTCCACCTTTGATGATGGGAGGATTCACAGAAGTTGTACCTTTTCTCACGCAGCAAAAGCAGAACACCCAAGTGGAGCCGGGGTCGGGGAAGCAGAAGGAAGACAGTCAGCAGGAGCTGGTGGGTGGTAGTGGCGGTGATGGTGGTGCCGGGGTCCCGATCCTGCCCCACATCACCCAGCAGGTATGTGACAACACGTGGGAGAGCTTGTGCCTGCCCTGGCCTCTTGAGCGTTGAAAGAATGTGGCTGCTGCTTCCTCTCTACCTTCCGAATCTCATGCAAAATGTTTCTCGTGGCCAAAGCTAACCTGGAACTACTCAGAGAAGGGAATTCTGACAAACACAACTCAAGCTTCACTAAATTGACATTACAAAGGCTCCACTGAGGCTGCAGTCTCGTCACTGGCTCAGGTCTGATGGCCTTGTAGCCCATCTGTGGCTTCTCACCTTGCCCTGGTGTTTGCCCAGGTGAATGAGAGCACCTTCCCTATGGGTGCCAGGAGCCCCCAGCTTGGCCCTCCCAGGACTTCTGAAGCTCAACCCCTCTGTCACGGTCTGGCTTTCAGAAACCAGACATGATTCCAGCTGAAAGTTGAGGGAGTTTATAGGAAAACCCCTGTGGATCTGGGCATCCTGGAAGGAGCTTTCCTTCTCTGTTCTGGATTCATGGGAGCTTGAGGAAGCTGGAGCTGCATGTGAGAGGGCTTTTCTGAGATACTGTGGTGGGTCAAGGCTCAGGAGTCCTTACCCGAGAGGCTGGAATTAATACGGATGCTTCGCTCACCTGGCTAAGGAAATCGTCCTTCCCTCTCAGTGCCGTCCTGGAGGAGGAATGTGGTCATCCCTGGTGTTTCAGGGTTGCTGGGCATTATAGGGGGCCTGGTCCACACCTTCCATTGTTCTTCTGGGGCACTGAGAACAGCAGCCTCATTAAGAGCAATGCTGGAGGCAGACCACCTCGCTTCACATCAGGGCCTGCCCTCTTACTGGTGTGTGTGACCTTGGGCACATCACTTACCCTTTCTAGCCTTGATTTCCCCTTACATATAATAAGGGAAAACAATAGTACCTCTCTCATTGGACTGTTACACATATTCACTGACAAGTGTGCTAAGTGCCGGGTACCTAATAAATACTCAGTAAAATATATCACTGTATCTAGACAGCTTCCCCACAGCTACAGCCCTCTAACCCAAGGAAGCAGGCTACGGGGCTCTCTCCAGTTCCAGGCGGTTCTTCATCACAGCTGTCCGTGCAAACTCACAGCTGGCTGTTGGTTACCTCTCTCCAGCACTTGCATCATTCTTCCTTGCACTCGAGTTAGCTGCTGGCCTGTCTGTCTTCTCACTAAGCTGGGGTTTCACTGAGGATTACCAGAAGCTGGGGCAACGTCCTCTCTCCCCAGCACACAGCCTGGCACAGGCTAGGCCTTCAGAACAGCTTTGGGGGAACTGACATCTTTGATTTCCCAGAATTTCTGATTTGCAAAGACTTGGAGGTTGTCTCACCCAATTGCCCACCCAATTTTAGGAATTCCTCTTTAGACCGTTCAGCAAATGCTCTTCCAGTCTCTGCTTACATACCTCCAGTTGTGGGAGACTCACTATTACTCAGGACAGTTCATTTTATTTTTTAAAACAGCTCTATTTTTTAGAGCTTTCTAATTTTAGTCAATAGGATTAATTTTTCTACCATTTGCATCCAGTTTTGGCCGGGTACTGCAGAAACCTGCAGGGAGAGAGCTGGTAAACAAGAATTGTTCCGGGTTTATGGATGAGGTTATATGAAACAGTAAAAAGGGTGACAGAGTGCACAGTATAACTTTTATAAGCTTTGCTCAACGAGTCAGAAACAGGCTCTCAGAAATGTCTATACATTTCCGCCTCCGTTGTTTACTGGGAGAATTCTTATATGGCTGTTATGTACAAAGCCAGACAGAAGTTTATAGAGGGCTTGATGTATTCGTTTGCATGCTAATCTTTTAAAGTTCTCATTCTGCTCCACAATTTTGGGGAGTGGAGTTGTTGAAATTCTTAGGGTGCATTTGAAAGTTCCAGTAAGTATGGGGTTGGACTTTCATCTTCTAGGACAGTTTTGCTACCTTCTGGAAGGGATGCTGGGATCTTAGGATAGATGCCTCTGATCACCCAGAATGCAGTCTGTAGTTTAGCCAGAACATTAGTTCTCTTGGATTAATGTGGAATTCACTCAAATAGTCATTCCTACTGTCATGCCTACTCTATGCAAGAATTTCCCTCAAGGTACTCACAACTGGTTGGGGATGGACAACGACATGTTGATAATGACTCTAGTCCCAGCCAGAAAGTTAGTGGGGTGAAGCTTCCCAGAAAACTTCAGAGAACCTCTCCCCTAAAACCTTCTCCACAAACAAGCAGGTGAGATTTAGGGAAGCAGTGTGGTCTAATAGAAAGAACATCAGAAAGAGCAGTTGGGTGCATTTTGGATGGATGGCCACTTGCTGCTACCTCAGTTTGCTACTGTGAAGTGAAGAGTCTCTAAGACGCCTGCCAGCTCTAACATGCTAAACACTTAACACTAGCAAAGCAGTCACATCCTCTCCAATTGCACAGAGCTTCATGGTTCCTATGCTGTCCTCATTTGAATCTAATCTTCATAGCATCCCCGAGAAGTAGATAGGATGCGGATAATGATTTCCATTCTATAGATGAAGAAATCGAGGCTCAGAGTTGATGCCAGGTCCAAGGTCACATAGCACAGGAATGTCTGAGCCTGGAGTTCAGATCTTTCCCCATCCACTGCGATTGTTATGGGGCTTTCAGGCCCTGACAATCCATAATTATGTGGTCAGCCTGGGAACAGCAAAACATCTATGGGAGAGGGAGGGGAGGTGACTATTAGATGGCAAATGTGGCTTTTATGTGGAAGATGTCTTGGTACAAAAGGAGATGAGGGAATAGGGGCTCAGGCTGTCTCTGGGATAGTGATCTTTTGTCAGTTTATTAAATTCAGATTTATTGCTGACTTCCTGACCAAAAACATAGCTGTTAGCAGTCTATGACATGGAGCAGAAATATGAGTTTTCAGTGAATCTGAGAAAAAAAATAAAGAGAACAAACATTAATGACCTGTCGCTTGGAATAAATCTTAGTGGTCACATAAACTAGGATGACAAGAATTTACAGTGTTCCTCAACACTTGAATGACTAATGTGGTCTGAGTGGGGAACCGCAGAAATTATTTCCCTTAACAAGACAGCACCTGGTGGCAGGCCCTTGGAACTGTTTGATGAAGTCAAGGAACGTGGCCTTGATGTCCCTTAGTCATGCTCTTGGTGGGCAGAAACCTTCTCACAGCTTGAGACAGAGGTGTCATTTCAGTCCTGTCCTGCAACCAACCCTTAACTTGGCTGCTCCTGGAGGCTCTGGAAGGTTCTGAGTTGATGGGGGAGGACCCCCAAGGGGCTAGAGAAAACCATTGGAAAGATATTGACGCAGGCAGGGCAGGGGCAGTAGAAAAGGTCCCAGAGGGTCTCAGGGTGGATGCACCTCCGAACCATTCTCCAATCCCACTGGATGCTGAGAGTCTGGATTCTGCAGCACCGGAATTACCAGGTTAGAGCTGGAAGGGCTCCCAGAGTTAGTTGGAGACCTCCATTTTTCAGATGAGGAGACTGAGATTTACAGCACAGAAACAACAAACTCAAGTCACAGCACAGGAGAGTGGCAGATGCAGAATGAGAGCTCAGACATCCAGACTCCTGGCGTCACATAGCTCTTGTTAATGTAACAACAGTCCTTCCTTATTTTAGACTAGATGAGTACAACCCTGCACACCACTGATATCAAATAGATGTCCCATGTTTAGTGCTGGGATTGCACAACTCCCAACCCCAAAATCCTAGTAAGATACTCCCCGTGAAAATCATTACTGATCTTAAAAACCCTTCTCACTGATACAGCGTGTTAGCATCTACACCACATTTTCACATATGGGATTCATGCCAAATGAGTAGATTTTAGCTGCTTTTGCTGCAAAAACAAAAATTCTGTAACAGTGAGAGATGATGGATATGTTAATTAGCTTCACATTCTTCTTATGTGAGCCTCACAACTACGTTGAAAAGGCACACAGAGTGGCTACTTTGATTCTTATTGTACAGATGAAGAAACTGAGGTTCCAGGAGCAAGAGTCTCTGGAAGAATCAATATATCTTTCAGCAAAATCCTGAATGTGTTGTAATGAACTGCTATCAGTGGGTTAAGGTAATGGTTACGCCAACAGTATTGCTGGGCGCCATTAAGAATCAGAGAACCCTCAGCTCGGCCCCTGTGCCCTGAGAGGTTGCTGTCTGCTAGGAAAGGAAGGGGCCACCAACCCCCCTGACCTCTTCTGGAACGGCCTGGGGCTGTCCTTGTCCCCCAGAGCCCACAGAACAAGTTCCTGAAGGTTCAGGGTAATTAAACTGGAGCTAGTTTTTTTCTAAAAACAATCCACCTAAAATATAATCTCTTTTTAAGGGTTTCTAGATCTGATTTGGGTGTCCTATTCTTTTATATTATTTATTAATAAAAAATATTGTAACTATTTAAAAACCTATTCATCTAAGAGAGCACTTCTGGCTCAATTTTATGCTTCTAGTCATTCACTAAATTGACAGCATTTTATAAAGATGGGATTTCTTATCTATGCAGGTGTCTTTTCTACTAAAAGGTATAAAACTACCCTTTCCTCAAAATGATATGTATCCAGCAATAAATACTTGCATTAAAAATTCTAGCCAATTGTTATGCATGGACACACCTGATCCTGTCTTTGAAATTATGGATGATACGCATCAATGTTGGGTATTTTTATCTCGTGCTTCATAATCAGCTATTAATTTATGAACTAAAATATGAAGTCTGGATCTCAGGTAACCCAGAATGAAATGCTGCAGATTTGATTTACTGTGATGTGATAATGGCTGTTGGGGGTTATCCAAGTAGCACAGTGAGAACACAGGGAACACTGTGAGATGCTGGAGGGTCAAAGGCCTTCGAACTTTGGCAAATACCATGTGTGGAAGAGTTGATGACAGTTTTAGGGGCCTGGCATTGAACCTACCTAGAGCTTAAAATGCTTTAATAATGATGCCTTTAGCATTCATTTATTCATTCATTCATCCATTCCCCCGTATAGCACATATTATGGAGAACCCACTGTGCACCAGGAGCTGGGCTTTACTCTGGGACACAACTGTGAGCATAAGCAGACATGCTCCTTGACCTCCTGGAGCCTATTCTCTAGTGAGGGAGGCACACCTTTAAGGAACAGTCGCACATTTGTGTCATTCTCCCTTTTCTTCTTATTAATAGAATCCTGATATTTTTTAGGATGATGATATGTTCACCTAAAAACTATATTTCCCAGCCTCCCTTGCAGCTGAGGGTAGCCATGTGACATGTTCTGGCCAATGAGATGTAAGTGGACACCTGCTGGTTATTTTAGGAAAGTTTTACTTTCCTAATGTAGGTGCTGCCCCTCTCATCTTGCTGCTTCCTGTTTTTCTTTCTTTTCTCCTGGGATACCAGCGTGAAGCTAGAAGTGAGAAGCCGTCTTGCAATTAGGAAGTGGCCATGCAGAATTGCTATGGGAGAAAAAATAGGAGAAATAACCTCCTATGTGGTTAAACACGTGGTACCTGCATCTATTTTACATGCAACCAAGTGCAGTTCCTACTGATACTCTCATGTATATTGGATGTGAGGTCGTGAGGCCAGAATTCTCTAGGAGCCCAGAAGGGGTGATTCCAGCAGTGGTCAACTGCCAGGACTTGAGAATTACATCTGCAAGCGCTGGCTAGGTAAGTAATGTCCAGTCTCCTGTTTCAAGGGCTCCTCCAATATAGATAGCGTGTTAGAGTTGTAAATATGCTTCCTATCTACCATCTGATTGCGTTGTCAGATGGAGACTGTCCACTTCACAGGGATGTCACTTATGAGGTGGTGATGGGCAAGTGTGGGTGGAAATCTCCTATAAAAGCCAAGGTGCTGCATGGAGGTCAATTATCTTTCTTTTCATCCCAAGCAGTCTGAAATGAGAGGTGGAAAGACAGGAAACACACATGATGAAAGCCTAAGGAAAAGGTGGATTTTTTTTCTTTTGTTTAGAGACAAGGTCCCTGTGTTGCCCAGGCTGGAGTGCAGTGGCTCTTCACACGTGTGATCATAGCGCACAGCAGGAGCCTCAGCCTCTTGAGTAGTTGGGACTACAGGTGCTGAAGTAGCTCCTGAAGGATGGCATGGAAGGTGATGGTTAGATACAAGAAGGCTGAGTCCAAAGGGCACATAGCAGGGGAGGGCCCAGCATGGCAAAGGCGGGACACTAGGAAAGCCCGGGGAACTCGTGTAGAAAGGAGTTTTGCCAGGACCAAGGACTTTGGTATTTTAAAGAATGGATTGGAAATAGACCACTGCTCAGTCTAAATGACCAATGGCAGAGTAGTATAAGGTGTGTGTGTTCATGTTCAGGGTGATGGATGTAGGGGGAAACAGAAGCACCGGGTACAGTTTTCTCCAACAGCCAACTAAGCTGCAGGGATGTGGAGTCTATGATTGAATTTTTCAAAACAGTATTTCCAAGGCTTGGGGGCCCAGAGCTAGAAGTCACTCTGCAGCACAGGGCTGGAAGCAATCCAGGCTCAGGACAGCCTCCCCTTTCCTTCCCAGAGCCGCCCACCGGCTGTTTGACACGCTCAAACTGGGGGGTTCTTTCCACACGGCGTGGCAGGGCCACGGAGGAATCGCTCCCGGGTAATTAGACAATTAGCTCCTTGCATTCTTCCTGCAGGAACAAATCCGGGCCCCCGTGGCATCTGTCCCCCTCCTGTTCCTCCAGCTGGCCTCCCTGCCACGTGCACGCCCGCCCCGGAAGCAGGCCCGCTGCCCGCCGCTCCCGGCCACTTCCGCTCGCAGGAGGGACGCGGGCGAGGCCGGAGGCTCGCGGGGGCGGAGTGATTGACGACCGCGCGCGCCCCTGAACTTGTCGGCAAAGTTCTCCTGCGGGGTTGGCAGCCCCGTCTTGAAAGCTGCTCCGTAGCAGAGGCAGCATATGGACTGTTGACAGAGCAGCTGCTGGGGAAGGAGACGCGGAAAGGAAGCCTCGGGGGATAAACAGGAGAAACCCGTGTCACCACGTGGCGCCAGCGCGCCAGCTCGCTGACTCTCTTCTCCTTCCGGGCCGAGGAAAGTGGTTTCGGACTGCTGGGTACATCTTCTGCTCTTAACATAATGATCATCGCCGTCAGCCTGATGATAACAAGCATAATAACTGACAGTTGTCGAGCACTTACTGGGTGCCAGCTGGTTTTATAAACGACTTTACGTGCATTATTCCGTATACTCCTTCAAACAGCCTCAGAGGAAAGAACTGTCATCGTTCCCATTTTGTAGATGAAAAAGCAAAGGCTAGAGAGCTTGAGGATTTTTTGCTAGTCACACAGCTAGTAAGGGACTCAGCTCTAACACGGGAGCCATCACTCTTAATCATTATTGTAGCATTTCGAGTGTCAGGCCCCTGTGCTAGTGTTGATAACTAAGATGTACCCTGTGGTGTAATTCACAATGCAGTAGTGCGTTCCCTCCGCTGACCTGCAGCGAGTAGGGGCAGAGAGTCATCACCTCTCCTCTAGAACTGTCTGGCACGGGGCCATGCAAGGAATTAGATGAATAATAGGTGAATCAACTGGGAGGGAGCTGTTTTCACGTGTATTTCACAGGTGAGAAAACAGGCTCCGTGGAGAGTTTTGCCTAAGATCTCTTGAAAATAAACTTAGCAGAGAGAAGACTTGAACTCTGATCTTCAGATTACAGGTCCTGTCCTCTCTCTGCCCTTCCTGGAGTGTATCTGGTTAAGTGGCGAGAAGTTGTCTGAGTTAGAGGGGGGACAGGGAAAGTGGGGGTGGGAAACAGCATAAAAGTATCAGTGTGGTTTATTTCAGAGTGAGTTGCTGGCATCTTATTAAATCCCTGGGCTAGAGAGCTTAAAGAATATTATTTCAAAGACCATCTAGATGTTAATTTCTTTTCCCTGTCCTGAGCCCGTCTGTAACCTGATCCCCGGTGTCCCCAGGAAGCTGTGGGTTGGTCTCTCTCCCTCCTGTCTGTCAAATGCTATTTCCCCAGGTGGATCAGTCATCCCAGTTGGGGATCCACCCCTTCTAGACCTGAAGGCAGAGACCAAGAGCCCATTCATCACATAGAAAGCTGATACCTCACAGAGATTCAATCCCATCTTGATGCTGGAAACTTGGGAGAGAAATAGAGTGGACTAATTTTCTCAGGCACCAAGGGAAAAAGTTCCCAAGTATCAAAGGCAGCACCAAAAACCACATGAATGGCTCTACCAGATATGTTCACTTCAGGTTATGTCAAATCAGGGCTTGGCTGTTGGCAGTCTCTTTCTTCCAGAACATGATTCTGGAAAACTATTCAAATGCGTGTTGCACAGGAGTATTGCAAACGCAAACTTACTATGCTGTTTGGGACAGGGAAAACAAAATATATAAACTCTTTGCTTCAATTTAAGCTGAGAATGGGCTGGAAGCCTGTAGGAGGTTCTTAAGGTGAATGTTTGCCAAGCAGGGGAACATGGGGAGGATGGAAACTGGATTAGCCAAGAGAAAGCTAACTTATTAATGCTTCATGATGTTAAATTCAAGAATTTCTGAGTCCTGTAGAGCTTGTGGACACAAGGACAAGAACAGAAGCCTGCCACATCTGGTTTGCAAACATTTTTAATGGTCCACTGAGACCAGAGGCACTTCTCCTCCAGTCCTCGTCTAACTCGTGAGGCACGAGGGTACCCAGAATGGAGTTCTCATATGTAGATAGAGGAACCAGATTCCTGGGCCCTTCCAGAGTACCCCAACACCTCTCTTCCCAACCTCATCTGATATGCTTTTGCCTCTGAGTATTTTCTTATGCTGTTCCCAGTGCCTGGAATGCACATCCCTCTTTTCTGCTCACCAGACTTTTATTTGTTCTTGGAAGCCCAGCTCAAGTTAAACCCCTTGGGTGAAGGCTTCCTTGGACACCCCTGGCAGAGTTGGTCACGTTCTGCTTGGGATTCTTGCTTTGCATGTTCTTTTACTTATCACAGTCTGCTGGCTTTCTGTTGTGTTTTGTTTTTGCTGTAAGAGTCCATTTCCCGCACCAGGCAGAGAGGAGATCTGGCCTGCTCTTCCCTTCCAGAGGTCCAGGCGCCGGGTGGATTCTGGTGCTTGGTAGCTGCTCCTTTCTGATTGAACAGTAAGGCATGATGTCTAACCTGTGGGCAACCTCAGGCTGGTTTTATTTTGTATGATTCATTTTGTGCAAACTTCCAAGGGCACTTTGAGAGGCCAGCAGGGAGCAAGTTGGAGGACTCCAGAGATGCAGAGACTCCTAGGACTCTGCTGAGTTGTGGTCCAGGCCAAAATGTGCTCCCAGAAACATGTTTGCCCAGGCCAAACCTGGGTCCCAGGGGAAGGGACGGCTGGGTGGAGACAGCGGATCTCATTCCCAAGGACCTTCATGGGGCCTTTTGGCACCATGATTGTTCCCACCTCCATCCTTCAAGCCCTGATAATGTCCCTGTTATTCAAGTCACACCGGAGGAATGCATGCCAGTCCATTCTGGCTTCTCAGTCATCCCACTCATCAGCCCAGGATCAGGGGTGATGTTCAGCCTCATGTTCCTTCACTTGTGGATAACGAAGTTGCTAACTGCATGGGATGTTGTTAGAAAGATTAAATGTTATTGATTTAGCCACGTATGTATTTATACTTTTTATTGCAGTTTAATGAACACAGACTGAAGTGCATGTAAGCTCGACGGTTTTTTTTAATGTAACCACCACCCAGATCAAAATATAGAGCTAAGTGTGATTTTAAAAGCTGACATGAGCTTATAAACTGTAAAGCGCTAAAGAAATGTTGGTTTTGAGTATTACCAGGAGGTGGAGCCTCTTTCCTATTAAATTCCTCTCCTGTAACTTCTAGGTTTCTAGAAATCATTAGCACCAGTTGCAACACCCTAGCAAATCGTTGCTGGTGCCAGGAACCAGATACCCCAGCCATGCAGAGTGGCCGTGGAGACACAGCTCCACAGCTCCAAGAGCCACTGCTCTGGGTCACGAAGCCCCTGGACCTACCCCTTCAGGCAGCAGGATGTCCTCACAAAACAGGGCTGTTGACAACATAGTCATTGTGCTGTTTCAATTCAATACAAGTTGATTCAAAAGATAGACCCTATATGCCAGGCCTAGGTGGAGAAAGGGAGAAGAAAGTTCCTAGGCTGGACTCTCCAAGGGGACTGGCAGACAGTGGCGCTGTACACACGTTAGTGCATACCTGTGCAGTGAGGCCCCTAGAGACAAGGGTTGTGACCGCTGCCACCTTTTTCTCCCATGGGACTCTCTGCCCGAGGGTTCCCAGACCCTCTCTCCAGCGATGAGCACTCCTCTGGGCTGTAGCCAGCTTCTCCGCATCACTGCTGGGCTTCTCCTCCTGGCTGCTCCATGGCCCCTCAGATTTAGTGAGTCCCTAAGAAACCCATCTTCTTACCTCCTCAACCGGGCTTCTCCCCTCCCTTCTGGCATCACTAATCCCCCATCGTCCATTCAAAGCCACGTCCAGGGTCAATTTTACCCTGGCCGTGTTTCTTCCTCCTGGGCCATCTCCCTCATCGTCTCACTCTTGCCTTGAGAAGCCCTCGTCCTGCCGGAGCCTCCTAACCGGCTGTCTGCCAGAGCTGGAGTCCACCCCGCCACTTTCCTGCCAAATGTTACCCACCCTTCAAGACCTAGAGAAATGCCTCTGCCTCTGGAAGCTGTCCCCAGTTCCTTGCTGTTTTCATGGACTACTGCGCCCTTTCTCAGAACCTCTTCAAGGGCCCCCGGGCACTTTCTAGGTGTCTCAGTTTCTTACCTCCCTGCCCCTGGTGCCCAGTGCAGTGTCTGGCCCTGGTGTTGGTGAACGAGTGGACGGGTGCTGCGTGGCTAGACGGCAAAGCCCCAGAGCTATTAATCATACTTTCAGAGACCCGAGCCATTTTCAAAAGGCCAGACTATGCTAATTCAAGTGGGGGCTTCCAGAGTCTTCTTTTATCTGCTCCATCTCCGACCCTCCTGCCTGACAAAAGGGCAGACGTCTGACACCTCGCGCTGCTCAGCGCTTGAAAGTGCTGAATCTAGAGAAACTTTGTCATAATTACCCACCTACTTGGAAGTACAAACTATGTAATTTGCCTTTAAGTGATCTTAAATTAATATAAATAATGAAGTATGCTCAGAATACTCAAGTACTGGTACATCCAATTGAACACAATTAAAATTAAGACAGATTTATTAGTATTGTGACTATTATTGATTAACATGGTAATGATAAATAAGGAGAAATGTTAAGTACAACAGGGAATTGGTAATATTTCTTCAAAGTAATCATTTTGCTGTGACTACCCAATTATTAGTACATTTAATGTATTATTCAGTGCAATTAATTACCCACTTGGCTTCGGAGAAGGCACTAGGAAAAATTGTTTTCTGCTTGGAGTGGGGACTGCTCGGCAGAAGGACGAGGAGAAGCCACAGCGATGAAGGCCACGCTCTAGCTCTGCTAGAGGCTGCAAGAGCACTTGGGGAAGAAGGAACATAGCAAGTACCAGGTTCTCGGTCTCACAGTCACTTGCTGTTGTAACCGTGGGAAGTGCCGGTTAGCAGGCTGGGGAGTGGAATCAGAAAACCTGGCTTGAGTCTTGTCTGGGTCACCTTGTTGTGTGACCTGAATTTAGCTGCCACACCTCCCAGAGGTTCATTTTTCCTCTGTGAAATGGGAAGAATACAGCCTGCCTGCAGAGATCTCGGTGCAGATGGGCGGGGACATGGCAATGGCTTGGGCTTCCTGCAGGCTCCGTCTGACTTGGGGATTTGCTTCTGGCTCCTGTAAATCACCTCTGGGAGTTTCCTCTGGCAGCCTGTCACAGGCCTGTGACATCTGAATGCAAGACCAGCGTGAAAGGTGGCGCATCTGCCCTCCATCCCACATCCCCGCCCCCCGGCCCGGGCCATAGGGCCCATGAGCCTCCTTTTCTCTCTTTGCCGGCAAGGATGGCGGACGGGAGAGACGATGAGACAATTGTTGGACATTCTTCAAAAGCTCCTGCCTATTTGTTTTCTCATTTGTTTGTACAACCATTTTGCTTGGTCAAGTAGGTTTCATTACCCCGATTTTACAAAGGAGGACCCTAGGGTTTAGACGCTGGGTCTAGAGAGGCCAAGTGACTTGTCCAAGGTCGTAGAGCTAGGAAGTGGTGGCTTGGGCAGTTGAACTCAAATCCCCTGGCCCGAGAGCCGTGCTCCCACCTCTTTAGCTTTCCTATGTTATTGCCCCATTTCCTTACCCTTGGAGCCCTCTGGCTCCAAACCCTCCCCAATGCCAAGGGTTCACTGTATTGTTTCATAAAGCTAATTGCTAGTTTTTACATAAAGGCTTTATTTTATGAGTTCCAAATTGCCCAAATTAGATTTTATTAAGCTCGCACGTATGATTTTCCTTGTTTTTATTAAAATTAAGTTCACTCATTTGCCATTTGCAAGGGAGTTTGAAATTAGATTGCTTTGTATCCACGGAAACACAGGGAGAACCTTATATGTGATCAGACTTTTACCCACAGAATAGGAAAAAAGGCAGCTGGTAATTAGGTGCGTTATTCACAGGCAAGCTCCCGAACACAATGGCCCTGCTCCTCTGCTTTGTGGCTGAGACTTTACGATAGCTCCTCTGGCATTTCCCTGGGTGGGGAGGGGCGGGAGGGATGGCAGGTGGGAGGAGCTGGTGTCAGTCCCAGCTGTACCCCTCATTCATTCTGTAGCTTTGCAAAAGGCTCTAATTCTGGGCCACAGTTTCCCCGCCTGTAAAATGGGGGAATCGAGGAAGTTAGACATGGCAAAAAGGTGTTATTCCATGTTTTAATTCTGATTCCTGGTAGTGAATGGCTGTAACACTGCAATAGGAAGGCTTTTAATGTCTTACCCGGACTCCCGAGAAAAATGCATCTTGATTAACTGACTCATTCAGCGATTACTAATTGAGCAACTACTAAGTACTGGGGTTTCTTCTAGGCACTGGGGATTGGTGAACAAATCGGAAGAGGCTCTGTTCTCAAGAATAAACACAGACAACTGATGATAAGACAGAAGATACATCAGGGAGGTGATGCTACTTTAGATTTGGGGTACCAGCAAAAACCTCCCTGAGAAAGGTGATGTTTGAGCTGAATGACAAAAAAGATCCAGTCATGAGGTGATCTGGCTGCAGCCAATGTGGAGGTCACAAGGTAGGATGGAGCCTGGCATGTGCAAGGAGCAGAGACAAGGCCAGTGTGGCAGGGGAGGCAGAGGTGGGCTCAGATGGGCTCAGTGTGGCAGACAGTGGCTAGACGGTGATTGAGTCTTCATGTCTGCCACTGGCACAGAGGGGACAGCCTCCTAGTCTGTGCTCCCTACTTGCAATCCCTGAACTAAATGACCTCAGCAGTGACATTCCAGCACCCTGCAGGCAAGAGTTACTTCCTAGTGTAGGGGTGTGTCTCCCAGAAGGAGGTTGTGTTACCTCCACTGGCGGATAGGGAGGGGAGAGTCCCTGAGCTATAGTTTCTTCATCTTTAAAACGGCATAGTAATAAAACTTACCCCTCAGAGCATTGTGAGATTAAGTAATCAATTAGCACAAATGACTTTACAAAATGTAATAGCAGCATTTTAATATTTATAATTTGTATATTAGGCAGGATAATATAATACTTATACTTTAAAATACTGCTAGTAGGATTTAAATTTTTGCTATTATTAGGATGACTCCTGATGCTCATCCCTCAGAAGAACTTGCCATTTTTTCTTGAGTGTAAATTGTCACAGCTTTTATAGAAAACGATTAGAAGCATGTATCAATGGCCTAAAAAAATGTGGGGTTTTTTTTTTGTTTGTTTGTTTTATTTTTTGCCCAGGAATTCTACTTCTTAGAATTTAACAAAAATAAATATGTAGACTCCTGCTTCTGGCTATGATTGAGTATGCCCCTGCTCAGAACTAGAAACGCTGAGCAAAATACAAAAGAAAAGTAGCGTATATTCATTCCATGGAATAACATACAGTGACGGAAATGAGTGGGCTATTTGTACAAGCAAAACATGGAGTGAATCTCACAAGCATAATGTTGAGCAAAAAGAACCAGATACAAAATGTGTACAATTTTATGTCTGAATTTATATAGAATTCAAATAGACACTTATATATTGATAATATATATGATATATAAAAATATATCTAAAACATAATATATAAGTATGAAATATATTAGTAGCTATATAAATTTGTATTTATACTGTATAACATAAATAAGCAACTATATAAATATGATATATATTTGAATTTGTATAAAATTCAATCTATCGGTGTTTAAAGTTAAGATAGTGCTACCCCAGGGGAGGTGTCGTGATTGGATTGAGACACCGGGGCTGGGGCTCTGGTGACGTTCTGCTTCTCTATCTGGGCGGTGGTTCTATGGGCTGTTTGCTTTGAGAAATATCATTAAACTACACGTTAGATTTTTGCACTTTTCTATATGTGTGCTTCACTTTGATTTAAAAATAGTTTGCCTAAATAAAAAGGAAGTAATTTCGTATGTGGATAAAGATGCGTGAATAAAGATGTTTATTGCAGCAACGTATATAGTGGAAAAATAGAAATAGTCTTAACACTCCAAAAAGGGGAGATATTTAAATAAAATATAGTAATGATACTGTCTTTAGAAGGATGTTTTCAAGGGACGTTTAACCACGGTGGAGAATTTTAATATTACAGTGTTAACTGGATAAAGTATTATAGACGTTGTGTATAGAATTTGAGCTTGGGTTCACTGGGCCATCCCCTTAGTGCTAGAGGCTGGAACAGGGGATCAGCCTCTCTGGTTACAGGTGTCCCCTCACTGCAGACTCCTCGCCAGGGGGTGCAGGTGACTCAACGGAATTCCCCAGAAAAGGAAACAATTTAAAGATCTGCTCAGTGTCTGCTTTTCCTATCTTCAAGGCAAGGTAAGCAGATCCCACTTCCTGACAGCCTCGGCTCTTCCTTGTTCTCCTCTCTCCAAGAGCAGCAGCACCCTTTAACCACCTCCTTTCAGATCCCTGCCACCCTGAGAGCCCCACTAGTTCCCCCTCCCACCTGTCCTTCCTCGGCAGCTCTTGGCTTGGGCTGAGCTTTCTGATCCGGGCAGCTCCCAGCACTCCTCTCCCAAGTCTTAGAGTCAGTCCAGATGAACGTCACAGGGAAGAAGAGAAATATTTTCCTACCTGCCCTGCAGTGTATAAAACTGCACCTGCCCTCACAGTTGTGAGTACTTCATGCTGTTATTCAAAGTTCCGCTCCTAATTCTTTCCTTCTTCTCTCCACCCTGCCACCCACCCTACCCCAGGCCAGGCATGCTGGACCTCACGTGGCTGCTCTCCTAATCACGGACCTGGCAGAGCCTTGTGATCACCAGTGCAGGAGTCTGATGGATATGCTCATGCCCACCCACCTTCCTCCTCCCTCGAGGATGCCGGGTTGGGGGGCGGAGTGAGGGGGTACTCTCCAAATTTTCTACAGTATTTATTATTATACCCGTATAATCAGAAAATAACACTGAATAATATTCTTTATCTCTATGCGTGATCTAGGTCTGGGTGTCCCACATGTTAATGTGCTGTGCCTGCGAATCACTGGGGATCTTGCTAAAATGCAGGCTCTGGTTCCGTAGGCCAGGGCTGGGGCCTGGCATTCTGCATTTCTAACACGCTCCCAGGGGACCCCCAGGCTGTGGGTGCAGGCCTCGCCTTGAGGAGCAGAGTTACGCGGAGGATGGGTAAGGGCTGAGACCCCACTCCTGGCCTTTCACTCCCTTCCCCCATGTTTCACAGATCTTCACAGTTCACTGAACATTTAGTGTAATGATGGTGACGTAGGAAGTTTTTTAAGAAGGTTGGAAACAACACTTTGACTTCTTTAGAGAACAGGTTCCCAGATTTCACCTCCTTTACTCCCTAAGCAGATATAACCACTCGAACTCACAGAAAGGGTCTTCGACAGGAATCAGGAGGCCAAGACCTCCTAATAGACCCAGCTATGCCAGTGACTCAGCTTCCCTGCCTCCCCCATGTAATTGATGGGGTTTTGTATAAATTGTTGGTAAAGATAATGGTTTTCCTGGCATGGTCCTACGAGAGGGTTGTCACGGACTTAGGGGTCTCCGTCATTTAATCTTCACTGGAGGCCGGAGGGTGTCATAAGGAGATTTCAGAATCAGAGGGGAAGGTGGCCAAAAGACCTCAGCTAGCTTCCCTTTCCAGGGCTATATCAAATGAAAACTCCATATTATGACTTCTTGGAAAGATGAATAGAAAATATTGAAGCTACACGTGTGAACTACTTGTTTTGTTAATTAAAATCACAGCATCAAGCTCTGCCAGGGTGGACAGGACACATAAAGGCCTCTAGCTCTACCTGCCTGTAGGAGACACTCTGTCGAGCCTTGGAACTTCACTGGGAGACGGGTCCCAAATTTGAAGGGCACCAGAGCCTGTAGGATCTACTCTGGAGACTTCTCAAGAGATAATTGTGGTTGTCTGGCCTCCAAAAAACTCTTCCTTGACAGGAATACGTTGCCTCCCAGGCAGCCTTTTTACCATTGAGTAAGTCGATTATTTGGGAATTCTCTCAGGGAAGTGGAAATCTGACTCCCTATGACCTTCACCCAGTGGCTCAAGGTTTAAACCAGGTGTTTCCAAACTTCCTTGATGACAAATATCACCTGGGAAGCTTAATTAAAATCCAGCCCTCCTGTACCATCCCCCACCTCCCCAAAAAATAAAATTCAGCCCAACTCCAACCCGTACAAAACAGATTCTCATATCCCTTCTGGAGGTTTTGATTCAATGGAGCTGAGATGGGCCTTGGATTTTTTTTCTTTTTTTTTTTTAATAGCCACACTTCCTTTAGGCATATGGAACAGTGAAGAAGGCATTTGGATACAAGGGTTCATTCCTTTGACTCAAGAGAAATATCCATTATTGAAAGTGGCAGATACAGGCTGACTTCTTTGTTTGATATTTACCATATGACCTGCTAGGTCATATTTTTTTCAACAGAGCATAAATGTGACATGTATGTATACATATATGTTTTAAAATGCCCCTGTCCTTGTGATTGTGAGAAAGATAAGTGAAACTGTTTTAAGGTAAGTAAAACTAAATAAGGAATGAAGAAAGAAAATATTAGAATATAAAAAATAATCCACAAATGTAGTTGTGATTAACAGTAGTAAAATTAAAGTCAATGTCTGATATTGAGGATAGTGGATAGACTTTCATTTTAAATGTTTTTCAAAACTATGAAGAACTACAAAGATAATTATAGCCTTCAATCTGATACTTTCCCTCCTAGAATTTTAGAGTAAGTAAATCATTCGATAGAAGATAAAGGAGACTTATTCACAAAGATCCTCATAGAGGCATTATTTATAATTTCGATAAAATAATGAAAAAATTAAAGATCCAACAATTGTATATTAAGTAAATTGAGGCATAACCATGGAATGAAATAAGCAGCTATTAAAATGATTAGAAAATCTGTATGTCAATATGCACAGATGCCATGACACTCAATGTAGGGTAGCAGAAAAAAATTTGATCCATTTATAGTTTTTTTGGTATATGGCTGAGAGAAGAAAACAAGGAAAATAGTACCCTTTTGTTAAATAATTATTTGCTTAATAAATATACATGTTTAAAATACAAAAATTAGTGTAAAATTAGAGACTCCAAAGCCAATGGAAAATTTCATTTAGAAACAATAATAGAAGATCAGGACTTTGATAAATATTCATTGAAACCAAGGCCTCCCTCTTTCACAAAACTCTAAGATCTTTGAGGTGTTGAGGGAGGGCCCTTAGAGTCAGATGGCTCAATCTCCCAAGCATTGTGAGGATGCTATTTTAGAAACCTTGACAGATGATATCCTAGGTCCTCCTTGACTTCTGCAACTGGTAAACAACCCAGGAAGTTATCTTCAAAGTTCGCATCTACCTTTGGGAGAGATCCAACGTAGGGGCTGGTGGGTAGAGGCAGATGCTCAAAAGCACAACTAGGAAAGCCAGACTTCCCATCTCAAATTTTGTTTGTTCAAACCAACATTCTTTTGTTCAGAGCAGATTGGAACCAACTTCTCAAAATCTGCATCGGAGAACAAAGATTCATGTTTGAGTAAAAACAGTGTGAATAGCACAGCTTGCTTCTCAAAGGTTCTTCCTGCCCCCACTCCCACCCACTCAAATTCTCTATTTCTAATCTTCCAGGGGCAGGGAAATCCATGAGTCTAATTAGGAACAATTTATTAGACTAGAAGCAAAATCCTAGTCCATAATAGAATAAAGGCATTAGCTTCAGGGCAGAGACTTTGAGAGAGCTGGTCTGGGGGCTTGTAAAGGGGCATTAGAGGTTTCCTCATTTCTGGGTTAGGGATATCGTTCCTGAGTGTCAAATTTACCAGGCTGGAGTTTGGATAAACGGGATATTACTAATTATTTTGCTATGAGCTGGATTTCTGTAGAAAGAGCAGATGTTTCATAGTCAGAAAGCCCACACTCAACCTTGGCTTTGTTTATTATTAGCTATGGGATTTGGGGCAGTCACATTCCCTCTCTTGACTTTAGTTTCCTTATTTGTGCAATGGGATAATAATGTCTGTCTTGTGCAACTCACAGGGTTGTAGTAAAGGTCATTTAAATATTAGATTGGTAGTACTTGATAACTGCAAACTATTATGCGTGCTAATTATTTTAATAATTGATAATGGAAATAGTGACATGGCAATCTTGAACTTTGTTTTGGGGTCTTAAGTATAGTTTCCTATAGGCTTATAATGATTTCAGGAAAGATTAATAGGTTGCCATGTACTGAGGTTGTATTATAAGTTACATTCTTTTTCCATCCAAGCCAGTAGGGAGTGGGGAACTGGTGGAAGGGTGGTAAGCCAGACAATCAAAGTATGTGAGGAAGACATAACTTGAGAAAGCCTTAGCCCTTGTTTGTTCTAAATCGCTGAGTTCTGTATTAACAGGGAGTATGTAGGTCAATGTCATAAATGACAGGAGGGCATTTTGAAGTCTCTTGCGAGAATGATGAATCAGAGATGTCTGGGATGGACTGGATATACCATAAGTTACTTAACTATTTACCTCCTTATTGATAGCAAATTAGAAGATTTTAATTTTTTTTGTGCTACACACAATACTGTGATGGACATTCTTGGATACGTGCACATACACTTGTACAATGAGTCATGTGGTCCATACACACAAGTATTTCTTTTGGAAAGAGTCCTGAAGTGGAATAGTTGAGTCAATTGACATGTGCAGTTTACATTTTGGTGAATGTTTTCAAAAGGTCTTCACCAATTGGCTTCACCAGTTTACACACACACAGGGTATGAGAATGTCTGTTCCTCCACATTTTTGTCAACACTTAACATCTATCTTTTTACTTTTTGCCAAATAATTTTCTTTCTCCTCACCAATTGTGAGATGCAGCTTTGCATGCTTATTAACTATGTGTATATTTTCTGTGAATTGCCCGTTTATTTCCTTTTCAAATTTTTCTGAGGTTTGTCTCTTTGCTTTGTTAGAAACTCTTTGTATGTTCTGGATATTAATCCTTTACCTGTTAAGTATGTTTCAAGTATTTTTTTTCCAATCTTTTTAACCTGACTTATGGTATGTTTTGGCTTATAGAATTTTGCCATTTTTATGAGGTTAAATCTGGGAAACTTTTCTTTAGTTCCTGGATTTTGTCTCTTACTTAGGAAGGCCTTCCTACCCTAAATTAAAAAACCTATTTACCTATTTTTTATCTGTATTTTCTTATAATATTTTTATATTTTTGTTCTTTAATTTATCCAAAGGTTATTTTCTGTGGATGGATGGTGTGAATTACGAGTCTAATACAATTTTCCCCCAAATGAATAGCTAATTTTTCAATCCCACTAGTGGATTAGTCCATTGTTTCTCCACTGATTGGAGCTACCATCTTTACTGTATATTTCATTTTCATATATACTCGAGTTTGTTTCTAGGTTTATTATTCCTTACCATTGATGAGTTTATCAGTATCTGTACCAATACTGGATCATTTTCATTACTATAGGGCACAGTGTGTTTTGGCATCTGGTAGGATAAGACCTGGAAAAAAATGCTGTTGAATTTAGATCAAAATTGCATTGATGGGTAAATGTGGGGAAAATCAGTATATTTTCAACACAAAGTCTTGAAATTCCCAACCAGGAATATAGTTTATTACTTTATTTATTTAGGTTTATGTTATTCAATAAAGTTCTTTAGTTGTCTTTAAATAGATCTTGTACGTTTTAAAAATTATATTTATTTTCTAGGATTTTTTTGTTATAAATTAGATCCTTTAAAAATTATTATGAAATTAATTAGTATTGGTATATAGGAAAGCTATTGGATTAATTATGTTGATATTGTCTGTCCATTGTTCTGGACTTTTTTATTCTAATAGTTTTCAGTTGATTCCCTTGTATAATTTTAGATGGGCAATCGTATTATCTGCAAAGGGCGAAAGTTTTTTTTCCCTTTCTAATCTTTATATTTCTAATTTTCTTGTCTTTTGACCTCCAAGACAATAATGACTAGTACCAATGATAGCAATCAATTGTGTCTTGCACTTAGCTTCAGTGGGAATGCTTCTAAAAATTTCCCATTACGTATTCAATTGCTGAACGCTTCTGATAGGTATCCTCTGTTATGTTGAGGAACTTGCATTCTATTCCTGACTGACTGAGATTTTTAAAAAGTTAATTCTGAATGTCGAACTTTATTGAATGTTTTTTGTATTGATTGAGGTGATTAACATTCCTTACTCTCTGTTGTGAATTACAGGATGAATTTCTCTAATGTTGAACCGTCCTTTGTCCCTTGGATAAGCTCTTCATGGACAAAATGTATTCCTTAATATATGCTTGGATTTCATTTGTTAATATTTATATAAGTTAGGATGTTTGCATCTATGTCCCCAAGTGACAATTGGCCATACTCTGCTGTGATTCTTACTCTCATATTCTTATCTCTGTTGTTATTCTATTGTTAACTATCATTTACAGCCGCTTTAGCCTTCTTACTCTTCTTCAAACATGTCAAGCTTTGTCACACCACAAAGCCAATGCACTTCCCACATCCTTTGACTGGAATTCCTTTCCCCAGGTGTTTGTGTGGCTGGACGTTTATTAATACACAGGCGCCTGAACTTATGCCCACCTTACCTAAACTATCCACCTGCCGTCCTTCTCTGCTTTAGCCTGCCTGTGTCCTCCATAGTGCTACCTCTATCAGAAGGTGTATTATCGACCACTTTGTTTCCTTATTTATTATTGGTCCTTTCTAGTAAGGTGTCATGTCACTCCATGAGAGCAGGGGCATTGTCTGCCTGGGTCTGTTGCGTGTAGATCACAAAGTAGATGCTCAGGAAATATTCATTGAATGAGTGCTTTTTTCCCCCCCAGATAAGGTTCATGGGAGACAAAATTTCTCAGTTTCTTTAGGTCTGAAAAATGTTTTAAATTTTGTCTCCTTCATTGCATGTTAGTTGGTTGGCACAGGATTCTAATATTTCAGTGCCAGTCTCTGCATGTATAAAACGGGGATAATAAAGGCACCTGTCTCATGGAGTTTTTAAGGGTGCTAAATGCAAAATGTATATAGAGTACTTATTACTATACCAGGCATGCAGTTAATGTTCAGTAAATGCCGCTATTATTGCTACTGACTCCCTCCCGAAATGCCTGAGGGTCCTCCCTGAACCTCAGTTCCTCTTCACTGTCAAATGTAGACAGTAATCCCCGCTCCGCTCATTGCACAGGGTGATATGAGGATTACATGTAAGCGTGGCATTTGAAAATGATAGAGTGTTATGTGAATACTGTGATTCTTTTCTGCCATATCCGAGAAAGAGCCTCATTAAGGAGCGTGGGAGGCAGTGTGCCCAGTGGGCTGAGCAAAGACCTGGAGCTGGACAGCCCTGGGCCCAAATCCCGGCTCCACTATTTACTGGCTGTGTGACGTTGTGCAAACTGTAAGCCCTTTGATCCTGATTTTGGTTGTTCCTGCTGTTTGCTCTGTAATATAGGGAATAATGCCCACTGCACAAGGTTACCGTGGGAATTAAATGAAATGAACAGGTAGAAAACCCAGTTTAGCACTTTTCAGAAAAATGGGTTTAATGATCATTTAATAAATCACTAATATTATATTTGTCTATGAAAAGGATTGGCAAGCCATGATTTATAGAACATTCTCTTTCCAATTTTCCATCATCAAAATAATCACACTTTGCACATCCTCACTGGCAGATTTCACAGCTAGTGGATTCAGGAAAAGTTATTTATTTGAATAACAAATTCTCTGCCCAGTTCTCCAACCTGCACATTCAGGTGGGGGTTGGTGTGGGTCTGCAAGCAGTGCAGGGCGAATCGGGGAAGGCGGCGATAATAGTCATGGAGCTAACTTGGGGGACACTCACTGTGTGTCAGTCACTGTGCAGACAGCTCTACAGACTCTCCTTCATTCATCTTCATTTTAACAGGTAAGAAAGCAGAGACTCAGAGAGGCTAGATACCTTGCCCAAGGCCGCACAGCTAAGCAGAGGCAGAGGCCAGATCTGAGCCAACAGCTGGACTTTGGAATCCGTGTTCTGTATTAGAAAGAAGCAGAAGCTTTGGTCATAGCAGCTTTCCTCTCGCAGCTTGCAGTGTGTCTGAGAGAGGAAGCAAGGGGTCCAGACATCCTCACCAGAGCAACGGGAGAGCCCCAGGCCCCCAGCCTGTCACTTTTCATGGGTAGAGGTTACTTCATCAGAGTATGTGCTTGACAAATACTTTTATTAATGAATGAATAATCAATGAATAAATGCGTCAACAAATGTAGTCTTCCCCCGAAGCCCCCTGCAAGCAAGAGTATGCTGGAAAGGTCACAAAGAGAACCATTGGATTCACTTTCAGCCCAGAACCACAGGTTATGCTCAGTCTTAGCATCTATTCTTGGCATACACATTAAGTTCTCACTTAATGTCATCTATAGGTTCCTGGAAACTGTGACTTTAAGAGAAGTGTATAATGTACTGTACAATGAAACAAATTTTACCATAGGCTAATTGACATAAACAAGAATTAAATTCCTACTTCACACAGTATGTTGTTTTGCTTAAAGTCGCAGTTTCCAAGAACCTATGGACGACGTTAAGTGAGGACTTGCTGTGTTTTCTTCTATTAATTATATCCACATATGTGGCAGGCTGGCTAGCTGCTCATCAAACCTAGACTGCGCTTCCCAGCTTTTTTTGAAGTCAGGTGGGTGTGCTGTGAAACTGACTCTTGCCTGTGGAATGTGAGCGGAGGTGATGAGTGTCACTTTCTGGCTGTGGCGGTTCAGAAGTAAGTGTGTGCCTTTGCCCTCCTTTCATTTTCCTCGTCTGCTGGCTGAGTGCAGAGGACTCTGAAGCCCTAGAAGATGAGGACAGAGATGCAATATGGAAACAGCCTGGGTCCCTGAAAGGCTGCCCACCAACCATCAACACCTGCGTTGGATGTTCACCTGAACAACAAAACTTCTATGGTGCTGAGCTGTTGACGTTCGGGGATTTGTTCTAGCTGCTAGCATTACCTTAACTACTCAAAACTTTTCGGTTTGTTCTGAATTATCTAGTCTTCTTCATAGAAGAATATATATATAATATATATATGTTGGTTCATTTTGTAGTTGATATACTAGTAAAAGTATAATTGATAAATAATGGGGACATAAGAAGGATGTCCCAGAAGTTCCTTCTTCCCCTCTACTCAAGATACAGGACAAGACAGCTTTACATAATGCTTTAACGCGTATAACTTGGTGGCATATTAACTGTTATATAGAGGAGAAGATTGGAGTTCAGTTAAGTGATTTCTCCAAGGTCACTCAGCTGGCAATTAAAAGGCAGGGTGGGGATTTGAACCAAGGTTTGTCTGGTCTTGCATCCTCTGCTCTTTTTGTTATAGCACAGTAACAAATGAGAAGTTCTACGGGGATAAGTTCCGTTTCTGTCAATGTGATGTCCAAGATGGTTTGGACAAGTACTTCTCCCTCCTTTACACCTTAGTCTCTGCCAGGGTTTCTTTGGGATGCAGTGCCCAAGGCTTGTGATTAAAAACAGCTGCAGAAACAGGAGGAAAACATCACCTAAAAATAAGTAGCGCCTCGGAAAACAATGTGCATGGACTTTTAGGAGGTGACAGACCGGTAAAGTGTGTGACGTAGAGTGGCCGTAGGGAGAGCTTTGCTTCTGCACAAAGGGTATCTCTTTCTGTTGTCAGCTGCTTCCGGGAGTCCCCATGAACTTGGTCTCTGAATCGGGGGTAGAAAAACTGGACTTGCCCTTCCGCAAAGGAATGAGACTTCCTTTAAGAGTTCCGACTGCTTTTAAGGTAGAGCCTAATTAGCTCACATAGACTCTGTTACTCGATTGTCTAATTGGCTCAAAAGTATTTTATGAAATGGAAAAATGCTCACCAAAAAATAGGAGGTAATGAAATAATACAGTGCAAAAGAGTATAATCAAAATTTGATTAAAATTTTTATGCAGTCATACACCAAGTTGGAAAAGGACTGAAAAAAATACAATACACCTCAACGTTAGCAGGGGGTGTTTTGGATGGTGAGCTTAGGCTTAAAATTTATTTATCTTTGGATTCTTTTCTGTCATTTTAAATTTTTGTGAAATTAACGTACACCATGATTGTCATCAGAAAAAAATCTTAAAAAAGAAGCAGAGGTTAGTTTTCCTTGAATTGATTTAATTTTAAGGTTGATTTTGCTCATTTTCAAATTATAGCTTTGTCAAGCGATAAAAGGAAATGAGCTGTCAGAGATTCTGTCACAAATAATAAATTGCTGTTAATGTTAGAGATTCTGTAATAAGTAATCGGACTAAAATGTAAATCTTCAATAAGATATTCATACAATACTTAATTTTAAACTTCTCGATTTATTCTGAATTGCCTAGTCTGCTTCACAGAGTTCACAGAACATATAAATTTTCTTTTTGTTGTCGATATTTTGGTTTGGTTGAGTTTCCCTAAAAAATTACGTAAACAAACAAACCCAAACCTCCATAGCTCTAAGTTAAAAGGCAAACTATTAATAGATGACAAAGCGTATGTACATACATTTGACAGAGAGCTAAGATTTACATTGTCTAGAATGTTTTGAGAGTGTTATTTATAAGAAAATAATCAAGTCCCTAATAGGTAAATGAATCCAAGCTATAAGCATATTTTGCTCAATAAAATATAACTAATAAAATAAATTCATAAATGTTAACACCCATAACGCAATATAAACAGCTACGTAGACCCCAAATGCTGGTAAAAATAGTTGTGCAACTGGTAAGTTCCTCTCTCCAATCTTCTTGGAATTACCACAGAGATACCCACTGAGGGCCATAACTGTCACTCTGACCCTTTCTTACAGTTATCTCAAGTATGGAAATCTACTGTGTGGATAATTCAAGAGAAACAAAAGGTTAAATGAAGACAAAGATTAATTCTAGTGTTTTTTCTAAGTGGAAGGAACAAATACATGGAACAACTCAAATGATCTATAGAGTAGGAATGGAAGTAAGTTCTGATCCACCCACATATGAATTACAAAGCAATAATTATAGTGACAATTACAAGAACCACATAGAACTGTGGAAAATATTTATCATACAACATTAAATATAAAAGAATATACAATTATATTTCTGCTAAGACTATCACAGTAAAATCATATGTGCCTATGATCAGGGATGGAAAAGAAAAAAAAACAGAAGCAGTTACATCTCAGAGAGGCTATGAATGACCTTTCCTCCTTTCTCAAACATTTAACAAAATTGTTTTAATGAAAAGAAAGAAGATTTATATCTCTACTCGTCTCCATAAATAAACAAAGAGCTTCTAAATGTAAGACCCTGTGAAATTTGAGTTGATTTAATTCCTGGTTTAGAAACAAAAAAATGATTGAAAATCACTACAGTAGATTAATTGAGCAAATGCTTATTGAGCTTTGTGTTTGTTTTCTATTGCTGCTGTAACAATGACTACAAACTAAATGACATAAAACAACATAAATTTATTACCTGATGGTTCTGTAGGTCAGAAGTCAGACACGAGTCTCATTGAGCTCAGATCCAGGTGTTGGCAGGGCTGTGTTCTTTCTGGACTTCCTAGGGGAGAACGTGTTTCCTCACCTTTTCCACTTTCTGGAGTTGGCCTGCATTCCTTGGCTCACTGCCCCTTCCTCCATCTTTAAAGCCAGCAATGGCACGTTGAGTCCCTCTCGCTTGGCATCACTCTGCCCCTCTCTTCTGCCTCTTCTTTCACTTTTAAGGACTGACGTGATTAGATTGGGCCCACAGGGTTAATCTCATCATCTCAAAGTCAGCTGATTAGCACCTTAATTACGTCTGAAATCTTAATTCCCTTTTGCCATGCGAGGCAACGTATTGATCATTATTCTGCCTTCCCCAAGCTCCTACTCTGTGCCAGATATAATGCTAGGAGATGTTGGGGAAGGGGCCAAGTGGGTACAAAAATGAAGTTCATGGTTAGAAGGTGAGATCATCTCTGTAGAATACCTACAACACCACGTGCACAGTGATTAGGGTCGTGATACATTAATAGATGACATGCAAAGACTTGGGAGGGAAGCGTGGTTGCTCCGGGCTGGGAGATTCAGGCGAGGTTTTGTGGTGGACTGGCATTTAGACTGGGCCTGAAAAGACAGGTAGGATTTTGATATGAAAAAGAAGGCACAGGAAGCCAATGGTATTTTAAGTAAGAGATGTTAGATCCAAACTGGTAAAATAGCCATGTTCATACGGAAAAAAAAAAAAATGGTCAAATATTGACTTTTTAATTCAGCCTCATATATCACAGCAAAAGGCATGGAGGCAAAAGACAGCAGTAAAGGTCACAGGAAAAATTCAGACAATCTCTTTCACCCCTTTTCTAAGTTAGAACTTCTAGTTTGTTTCCTTTATCGGGCGTTCATGCTCTCACTTCTATCTTTACACAGACTTCAAGGTGCCGGTTACATAGTTCCTTTCTGGGAAAAGTAGCCTCTTAGCGACTTTTTATGGCATAGAAAGCCTTATGCTTTGAGCAGGACAAATTCTGCTGTCTTCATTTGACCAGCTGGAGCTAAAGGCTGCCTAATAAACAGAGAAGCTCCTACTGGGTGCCAATCATCTGGCCCTATCAGATCATTTCTGCTTAGGGCAGTGGAACAGGAGAGACCACGACAAAGCAGAAACTCCATGGGTTGGGGGAGAGAAGGAAAGAGAAGAGCTAGGCAAGCGTTTGCTCAGAGCTGCTATTGCATCCTCCCAATAAGTTTCCCATTATTGAAGGTTTCCTGGGTGTGTATCTGTTTCTTGAAATCAATGAAAATAGTGGTGTTTGGCATGTTTAAAGGAGAAATTATGAGATACCTCCACACCTCTGAGTCTGTTGTATCTGCAGGTTATTTTGATTATTAAGGTTTTCCTATTGATGTGCTTATTCATGAGCTGGAAACAGTCTTTCTAGAAGCCAAGTGCTTCTCTTTGTCACCTCATCACACACAGCTCCTATGTCGGACAACTACCCATAGAATTTTTTCTTCTCCCGAGTCCTGACTAGACACTGCAACATGTCATATCGTTTCATTGGTCTGGGTTGAGAAGGGTGAGGATGCTTCTGTTTAAAATCCCAGAGAAGATACCACCTGGGGGATGGTGTCACTATGAACTCTGCCTCAATACCCACCTCTACATGGCAAAAATGGAAAGATATGTTTAGACTGAATTGCAAGTCTTTGCACTCAAATATGTGGGTTCCGCCCCCCCCCCCCCCGTAAAAATAGAACTCTATTAAAACTCAAAGCAGAGGGGAAGTCATGAGGGCTGCTGGGTTACAAGGCAGGCAAACCCCCAAAGAAAGAAAATAGTAGGCTAGTTAATACATTAATCTAGGAGAGGAAAAAAGGTGACTAAATGAAAGAAGACACCCTCGAATGGTATTATTAGTAATTGCTTTTATAAATGGAATAAAATGGAAGGAGACAGGAAAAATAGAGAAAAGAAACGGTTCACAAAGCACTTCTCAGAAATTCAGAAACAGGAAGATTTTGATTCAATCCTCCTCCCTTTTTTTTTTTTTTTTAATAATCACAAGCTTCAAGGAATTATAAAAAGGACATTAGAAACAATAACCAGCGGACTGGAAATCATTACCAGCCAATGGGAAGAAATAGAAAATAGTTTCCCAGATGAGACAGTAAGGACAGACGAAGCTGAGAAGTTTCATAAATTGGGCTTTAAACGAGAGAGGGCCTTGAGGATTGGCAAAGGAGGAATGTTCTCCAAGTTCTAGGTAAAACTGAAGGAAGTGAAAAGGAAGATAGGAAGAAAACAAAGAAAAATTCTTGTAACGACAGGGTTCCCGAATAACTGTCATAGAAATAACTCAGGAACACCTGCGAAGAGAAACCCAAATAAAGGTGCCCCCGGATAATTAGTGTCCAAATATTCTTGAAGTCCATGTGTAAATAAGAGATCTTAACAACATATGGAAGAAGAAAAACGCTATCCTGTATGGCTTGATATAATAAAAATAGTACCATATTTAACAACAGCCACTCCAAGGAAAAATGAACTTTATAGTTCCCAAATTTAACACACCAACTAAAATAAGAGCCCAGCCCCAGGTCTGGTTTCCATCCAAAATACACCTTTGCACAGAAGGGAAAGAGAAGGTTTTTATACAGTTACAAGGTCCACAACAATTAATCAGTCTTGGTGCTGAAAGAAAACATTCAGAAGTGAAAGATGTGTTATCCTCTCATTCCAGGGGGAGTTAAGACAAGGGCTGTGGTAGATGGGGTGATGGGCCATCCCAGTTTGCACCCCTTGGACTGAGAGTTTCCTAGGATGCAGGACGTTCAGTGCTGAAACTGGGACAGTCCCAGGCAAACTGCGATGGTTGATTGCGCTAGCGCTACTTTCCACCATGTGACCACACAGTTAAACAAATTGGGCTCAATTGTTAGTACAGATAAAATAGAGAATTATTATCCTCTAAACTCTTCAGGTTCTCTATGTTCGAATTTATTATTTTTTCTGTCTTCCAGGGAAAATGGTCCTAAAATATTCAGCATTCGATCATTCAATCATCATTCAATTAAATATGTATTGCAAACTTTGCATGTCCTGGGCTGGGGATGGGGTTACAATGGCAAATAAGCCTCAGCCTTTGTGGGGCTTACAGGCTAAGTGGGAGAGGAAGGTATGAAACTAACACAAATGTGCTTAAAACTAGAAATGTGATTGATGGCATGAAGGAAAAAACAGAGTCATATGATTGAGAGTGACATAGAGGACGTAGCTTGGACTTTGGGAGGAGAGGTCTGGTCGGAAAAGCCCCTCAGAGGAAGTGACATGCAAGCTGAGATGTGAAGGATGAGAGGGGAGAGGAGGGGGAAGAGTCAGGCTACAAAGGGGAAATGGTGTTGGGGGGTGGAAATGGAGGAATGGCGTGTGCAAAGGCCCTGGGGCAGGAAGGAGCTTGTTGTGAAGGAGTTGTGAGAAGACTAGTGTCTTGCTTGAATTAAGGGGAAAGAGAAAAGGCTTACTCTTCAGCTGGAAGAGCCAGGAGGACCAGCAGTGATGGTGTAAAAGTGGTCCAAGCAGAATTGTTGGAGAGGAGAGAGGGAGGGGAAGAGAGAGACAGACAGACACAGAGATACATAGAAATTCTCAGAGATAAACAAGGAGAGAGGAGAAACCAAGAAGGTTAAAGGTCAATAGTGATGGTGATCCTTTCTGCCTGAACTCTTCTTGTAGCATTTACTATTAATAGAGCTGCCCTGAGGTTTCTCTGATAAACACGTATTATAAAAGGGTTTTGAACACTGATGGCAGCAGAGGCTCTGAAACAGCTGAAAATAAGAGAACATCAGACGCTTACAAGGATGTGTCATGGAGGATAAAACCCACTTAATCTGAGATTTGCAAATATGAATTAAAAAATACAAAGGCTGTTTCTAGCTATGCTAAGTGCCAGAAGAGGTGCTAGCAGATGGTCTCGTGTGCAGAAGACCTGCAGGAAATGCCTGAATAGTGCTTACCAGTCATCTTATGAGGTCCCCCAAAGAAATACACCAGAGGGCCTGTGGCTCAGGATAGCATCATATCCTTGCTGAGCTTGTGCCCAAACAAGAGCACAGGACTCAGCTGAAAATATGGCTGAGGCCTAATGGCCTACGGGGGGTCTTCTCTCAACTGTTAGACCTAGACCCGAGCTATACCAGCTTCAGTGGTCAGAAGCTGTCTTAGTCTGTTTATGCTGCTATAACAAAGTACCATGAACTAGGTAGTGTATCAGTGACAGAAATTTATTTCTCACCATTCTGGAGGCTAGAAGTCTGGTATCAAGGTGCCAACAGATCCCATGTTTGGTGAGGGCTCGTTTCATGGTTCGTAGATTGTGCCTTCTGACGGTGTCCTTAGACGGTGGAAGGGGTGAGGGTCTTTCTGGGACCTCTTTTATAAGACAGTAGTCCCATTCATGAGGACTCTACCCCTATGGCCTAATCACTTCCCAAAGGCCCCACTTACTAATATCATCACCCTGGGGTTTTGGATTTCAACACATGAGTTCAGATCACAGAAACATTCAGACCATCGCAGAAGCTGAAGAACACTCCTCAGAGAGAGCAAACCATGGGGTCGGATCCCCTCCTACACAGAAGACCCTGGTGCTCTCACCACCGAGTCCATGCAGAAGGAGCAAGCGTAGGGCAGGAACCACACTGCATTAGGCATCATTTTGAAAGACTCAGGGGATGTTTCCCCAGGGACACAAGGCCCAGTCAGTGCCCTGGAATCTGAGCTTGCAGCTTCGAACCCATTTCTCTTAGCGCAAAGCAAGGGGAGGGCTGGAGAGGGGCAGAGTTTGCACGCACCTGTTCCCTTAGTGGCCCACACACCTGTGAGCCCAGGGGCCTAACAGCCAGGCCTGAGGTCAACCAGGGCATGCAGCGCCTCTCGTGGGGAAGGAGATAAACTACGCGGGAAATCCTCCTGTTATGTCCACACAGCCGCTGCGGCTGGGATGAGGGTCAGGTGGTCCACCATTACAGATAAAAGAGAGGCAACGAAACTACTCCTTTTTATTCTGTGTCCAATCTCTCTGCAAAAGAAGGGTATGCCACCTGGAAAGGACTGGGCAACCGTGATCAGCAGGGACTGGGAACCTGAGATCGAGGAGGAGAGAGGAGTGGGTCTAAGTGTCCCAGGCTGATTAAATGCCACCTTGGCGTACTAGAAAAGTTGGGGAGGTGAGCTCAGAGATTCTGAGAAACTGGGGAGTCCAGTCCCTGAAGGACTGCACACCACAAAAGATCACGTGGATTTGAAAAGTGAAAAAAGATGGAGTTTTAATAATATAAAAAAGGAAGGGAAAAATAAATGAAATAGAAAGCAATAGAGGGTCCATTCCAGTGAGCTGGGCACTGTAAACTTTCTATGGGTTATGCCAGAAGTCCCCTACCTTTTTGGCACCAGGGACCGGTTTCATGGAAGACAATTTTCCCCAGACTGGGGTGGAGGGGATGGTTTTGGGATGATTCGAGTATGCAACCTGGATCTCTCGCATACACAGTTTACAGTACAGTTCACGCTCCTATGAGAATCTAATGCCGCCGCTGATCTGACAGGAGGTGGAGCTTATATGGTGATGCCAGCGATGGGGAGCGGCTGTCAGTACAGAAGAAGCTTCACTCACTCACCTGCAGCTCACCTCCTGCTGTGCAGCCCGGTTCTTAACAGGCCACAGACTGGTACCCATCCACAGCCTGGGGGTTGGGGATGGCAGGGTTATATTATTCAGTGCACAGGAACCCTAGGAGGTAAGTAATGTTTACTACACTTTGTAATAGGGGAAGGTTAGGTTTATAAAAAACTTTATAAAAGTTGGTTGAGGATGTAGGAATTAAACCCACATATGTTGATGTGGGGACATAGTTAAATAGAATTAAAACTCTCTCTGGCGACTCCACTATACCATGTCACCTCTCTAGATGACAAGCAAACCATCCTGAAAAACTTCTATCATGGGTTGCCAGGCACGATGATCCGTAAGAACCCAGGCTTGCGGTGACTGGGTCAGCTAGTTTTACTAAGTCTTATCAAACTAGTATCATTTCTCTTTGCTTTTGTGCACTGGCAGAAAGGAACTGCCAAATCTCTATATCTTGGCATCTGCAAGTCACCTGGAGAATTTTTTTTAAAAGCTGTGTGATTTTAAATCACAAACGAATCAATGACCTGTTATTTACTCAAGGTAAACCTGTAGAAAAAAATTTTCTGTGACTCCAAACTCCATCTTTGGACCTATTAAACATTGCAAATAAAGTCTATGTGAAAATGTTAAAAATATGTTTTACAGTTTTGAACATGAAACAAAAGTGAGAGTCGTGGCTAAAATATTAGATTGCAAAAACTCACAATCATGTTAACAGGGTGAATGGATGGACCTAAACCTAGAGGATGGAATGCAGCCATGGTACCATGAGGAACCTCCGTGCTAACCAAGAAGAGCAGGAAGAGGCCTTCTCTTGGAGAGTCCAGGCTCTGGCTAGCAGCAGTCTGCACAGGACCAAAAGGGCAGCCAAGATGTGACGCAGATGTGAGTGACCTCCGCCTTGGAGACCAAGGCCCAAGCAGGCAAGGTCGCCATTTCCAGCGGTCCTTTAACAACACTGTTCTTCTACCTGGGGACTTGGTGGCACAAGTCCGGGGGTTGGGGAACAGGTGATACACCAGGTTCTTGTTCTGTCCTCCTTTGCTTCCAGATGGCAGAATAAGCTTTCATAAAACAATGACAAACAACAACTCTTTCCATGGTTAACTAAGTCTAGAAGCACCTGCATGCCCAACAGCCCAGGGAAACATTTCAAGGAAAGCCAAGTAGGTATACTGAAAAATTTCAAAAATGATTTCAAGGCCAGGCGCGGTGGCTCACGCCTGTAATCCTAGCACTCTGGGAGGCTGAGGCGGGTGGATCGCTCAAGGTCAGAAGTTCGATACCAGCCTGAGCAAGAGTGAGACCCCGTCTCTACTAAAAATAGAAAGAAATTATTTGGACAACTAAAAATCTATATAGAAAAAATTAGCCGGGCATGGTGGTGCATGTCTGTAGTCCCAGCTACTCGGGAGGCTGAGGCAGGAGGATTGCTCGAGCCCAGAAGTTTGAGGTTGCTGTGAGCTAGGCTGATGCCATGGCACTCTACTCCAGGCAACAGAGTGAGACTCTGTCTCAAAAAAAAAAAAAAAAAAATGATTTCAAACCTGAGGAAGTCAATATATTGTGTAGATTTTAAAATATGGTTCTAGTATAACCTGCAAGCTTGAACTTTTAATTCTTCCTATAACATTCTCACTGGTTTTTTTTTTAATTTCATAAGCTTGAAAGAAATATTAGAAAGGTTTATGTGGCAAATCAGAATAAACAGAAAGTCATTAATGAAGTCAAAGACCAGAGAGGATAGGCTTAGCTAAATTTTTAGTATTATTGAAAAGCAACTGGGTCACATGATGCTAATGTTAAACATAGCAGAACACGGGCTTTGGAGTCAGAAAGACCTGGGTTTGAATTGCACTCTGCCGCTTAGTGGCTGGGTTAATATTGTCAAATGCTAAC
>RJWJ010014291.1:0-38200 GCA_004363605.1 Indri indri | reverse complement strand
ATATGTCAGTTAACCTGCTCAAAAGCGAAAGCACAAAGTAAATTGACTTAATCACTTATTAAAAGGACATTAAATAGCCAAATAACTTTGTAACAAAAGAACAAAATTGGAAGACTTATTATTTCATTTCAAGACTTACTATAAAGCTGCAGTAATCACAACAATTTGATAATGGAATTAGAAAAAGCATATAGATAAACGGAACAGAATAAAACTTAGGGGTATTATACCCACACATCAAACTTTTCATTGAGGAAAGAAAAGTCTTTCAAAAAATGGAGCTTGAATAAATGGATATTCATTCATATGGAAAAACAAATTAACTTCAACCATGACCTCACACCATATGCAAATATTAACTTGATATGGATCATAATCCTGTATTTAAAATCTAAAACTATAACACTTATAGAAGAAAACAGAAAAATTTTCATTGTCCTTGTATTAAAATAAGGATTTCTTAGAAAGGACACAAAAAGCACAAATCTTAAAGTAAAGAATTAAAATAGAAACAAAAAGCACAAATCTTAAAGTAAAGAATTAAAATAAAATAACTTGTACTTCAAAATTTAAGAGCTGCTCTTGGAAAGACACCTTTAGGAAAATGAAAATTTAAGCCACTGGGAGAAATTATTTGCAATGCATTTCCCTGATAACTAATGACGTTAAGCATCTTTTCATGTGCTTTTTGGCCACTTAACATATCTTTTGAAGAAATGTCCACTCAAATCCTTTGACCATTTTTTAAATTGGGTTATTTATCTTTTATCGTTGAATTATAAGAGTTCTTTATGTATTCTGGATTCTAGTCCCAGATCAGATATATGATTTGCAAATATTTTCTCCCATTCTATGGGTTCTCTTTTTACTTTGTAGTTTTAGCTCTTACATTTAGGTCTATGACCCATTTTGAGATAATTTTTGTATAGGGCGTGAAAGAGTCCAACTTCATTCTTTTCCATATAAAGATCCAGTTGTCCCAACACCATTTGTTGAAAAGAATATTCCTTCCCTATTGAATTTTTTTGGAATGAGAAAGCTCATAAAATCTTAAGAAATTGTATCAAAATGAAAAGAAGCCCCTGGACCACCAAATTTCAGTGGGCAGGAAGCAGGATAAGAAAACTATTCAATTGCAAACATGGGCTGCCATAAGTCCTCAAGTCATGGATAGCTTCTTGGAAACTGCAACTTTAAGTGAACCACATGTAGCACCACATACACATAAGGTCATCCCTTCTCAGTTGAATTTCAGAATTACCATGAATTAGTGACTAGTCCCTTAATGAAAGGAAGTATCTGCTGCAGTTATCCTGTTCCTGCCTCACCATTGTATATTGGATGTATGGATGGCAGTTAACTTTTTTTTTTAGGACGCAACATTGTGGATTTTAAAAAGCCACACGCTAAGAGTCTCATACCTACTAGATGATGATTACAAAATATTGGACGTTAGCCTGTATTATTTTGCATGTGAAAGGAATGAAAATACTTGTGTCCAGAGGGTGGAATGTGATAGGTTAAATATGGCTGCAATGTTTCGAGCTGTTCCCATCAAAAGATGGAGTCTATTTCCCTAGTCCTTGCTTCTGAGCTGGCAATGTGGCTTTTTTTGACCAGTAGAATGTGGCATAAATGATACGGTGTGAGCTGGAACCTCGGGCTTGAGGACCTTGGGGCTCTGTTTTGCTCTTGTAGAACTTTGCCCTGAATGTAAGGGAGCTACGTAAGGGAACTGGGCTAGCCTACTAGAAGATGAGAGACCACATGGAAGAGCTGAGATGCCCTATCTGACAGCCTGCATCAGTTGCCAGACATGTGAGCGAGGCATCTGGGACCTTCCAGCCAAGTGGAACGCTCTGGCCAAATACAGCCCATGAATGAGACCAGGCAAAACCAGCAAGGAACTGCCCAGCCAGCCCACAGAATAATGAGAAATAATCCATTGCTGTGTTCTAAGCCACTCGCTTGTGAGGTGACCCGCTATGCATACACATTAGATTCCATTCACGTCCAAAAAATAATTGAGAGGCCAACTGCAAGAAAGAAAGTTGCAAAAACTTGATTTATTAAGGCCTTAGTTTGAAGCCCATAGTAGAAGAAAAGAAGAAATAATTTACATTTTGGACTAGATTTCCTTTTCTTGTGAGACCCAGAAAACTTAAAAAAAAAGAAAAGTTCCTTCCCCTCTTTTGCAGGTAAGAATTAAGAAACAGAGAAACTACAGTTAATGAGGTATTATTGAAGGTCTTTCCTGGATATTGCCTTTGAGTTCTTGGGAGAAAATAGGCTTTATTCATCCAAAGAATTATAATGGAAAATTGCTGAAAATATCACTGGCTTTGTTTCTTGACAAGAACAAAGTTTTCTTTCAACATTCCCAGGCCCTAGCCAAGGCAGAATCGCAGCCATCAGGCCAAGCATGACCGCAGGAGGGTCCTCACCTCTGAGACTGGAGTCAGGCATGCCTTTCTGTCACTGCGCTGCCAAAAGGCCCTGGATGGTCTGGTTGTGCATCAGTTTCCTCCGCTGCCTCTTGTTCCCCGAGGGCTTCCTTATTTTTCACCATCCCCAACCTCTGTCTGACTCTTCTTGCTGTGACACTCTCTGAGCAATATTCCCTGTACGGAGTCATACGCTCTTCCAAGAAAAGGCCTTATTTATGTCCAGCTTTTCTGTTATCATTCAAATGTGATTCCATACCCTCCTTGGACATGGGGGTTTAGTCATTTTAATGAGGTATTAGACTTTCTTCCCCTAGTGAAATCAAATTTAGTGTAATTTAGAGGACCATCAGTGACATGATAATTGATTTCTGGTCACATATTCAAATAGTTCTATCATTCAAGATTTTATAGACAGGTTAAAAAGATTATTCACCATATCAGAACATTACCCATAAAAAAAGAACCTTTTTTAGAAAGAGAATTTTGAAATGCACATTTAAGAAGTTCATGTAATATAGGAGGGTATTAAGGTCATACCCATCATCCCTGATTCCATTTCCCAGCAGTGACTGACAATAAGAGGCCTTTTAAAATTTGTTTAATGTATCCTTCCAGACATTTTTATTATATGCATCCATTGTTTCTCAACTAATCAGACCCAAATGTCCCTTCTATAAGTATTTTTAATGTCTCCTTTGCTGTCATGATGTAAAATTAATGCTGGTCTTAACGCTATGTTCCCCAGAAAACAAAACCTGAGGCGAGGATTTGTGCTGATGCTTTATTGGGGAGGGCCAATGTCAGGGCACTGAGAACAATGACAAAAGGGGGCGGGGGGGAGGCAGAGAAGGCAGGAAACCACACCAAGGAGTACATGAGCGCTTCCGGAGGCCCCGAGAGACCCAGCCAGCCACTCAGCGGGTGTGTTCCCAATCACACAGGACATCTGTGTGGATAGAGGGTGTATGGGGAAACCATGCCTCAGACAAGTACGCAAGAAGGAACAGGAAGAGGATTATTTATCTGCTTGGTGCCTTCGCTATTATAATGTTAACTCCTCTTTGGCCCCACAAAGACTAAAGTCCCCTGCACTTCTGTGTTGCTCATGTTACCACCTTTAGCAACTGCTCAGGAAGGCAGCTCCTATGCCCTGCAGTGTGGCTTTCCATCCAAGTCTGGAATTGATGACAGAACCCAGAAATGTAAGTATGCATCTTCTTAGCCAGGCTGCCTGGCAGCAGCCTGGGGGAGAAGCAAGGGAGGCAGCCTTTCCAGGCAAGCAGTTGGTTGGTTCTAAATGGCGGAAACACTTAGGTCAGGCGGAGCCAGCTGTGGTGGCGCCTGCGGTTGAGTAGGCAGCTGCGAGTCCAGGAGAGGAGATGAAGGCATTGAAGGAATCTGAGATACACAGGAGGTGTCCAGTACAGTAATAGAACTTGCACATACTCAGGACTTTTAATAATTGATAGCTCCTAACTGTAAGGTAAAGAAATTTTCAAAAAGGAAAGTAATGATAATAAAATATATGCATTTCAATATGCAGATGCTGGGGTACAACTACACTAAAAGACAAAATGAAATAGTCAAATGCTTGACTTTTCCCCAGATTCACCATGAAGGAAGGGCCCCTAAGTCAGGTGTTTTGTTTTGGTAACTCAAGTATAGACGTGCTACTGCTGACTTGTTTTTATAAACTATGAATAACTTTTTGTAGTACCCTCAGCAAAACAAAAACACAATCTTTCTTCCATATACATGGTAATTGCATGTCTAGAAAATTCAGAATATATTGAATCAGTCAAAATGTTTTCATATATAAAATATAGTCAAGGTCTAGGCTCACATAATTATAAACAAGTTTTTCACCTACATGATAAAAAATTGTGTGGGACATGGTTCCATTGGATGTAGGGCTGTCATCAGCAGGATATCTACCAACTCTGGCTCTTGTTCATTAAATCCAATAGTGGGCTCCTCCCCCAATCATGGTGACAACCGAATAGCACTACACAGATTTCCAAAATGCCCCCACGGGGTGTGGGGAGGGGGCAGCGTGATTTCTTGAGAACCTCTTTAACAGAAACGAAAACCAAAACAAAACCCAGGCGATACACATCTTGCAGACCTTACACTTGGAGATTTTGTCCATATTAGCACTTACAGATCAACTGCTGTTGTTGCACAACATTCAAACTTTTCTGTGTGCCAAGATGTATTTAGCAATTGATGGTCTTATTGACTTTTTCAGCTTCTTGTTACAAACTATGTTGCAAAGATGATCCTTATACATTAGCCTTTGTGCACTCGTGCAATTATATCTCTAGAATAAATTCCCATAAGCCAAATGGTACATGCATTTTTAAATTTTTATGAATATTGACAAATAGCCCTCCAAATTATTGTCAGATAGGCACCTACTGATGGTCTTATAAATGCCATTTTCCCATCACCTCCCACCACTAGGTATTACAGAAGGTTTTAATTGGTTCTTTAAAGGTGAAAATGAAGAATTTTAAATGTCCTATTTAAAGCCATTTTCAGATCATTTTACATTACTAAGTAGCTCCCAGCCTTAACTTATCTTTTATACAAGATATTCACATGGAAGAGAAATTGGACGTTTAGTGTTTTCTAGGGTTGAACTAGGGTCATGACAGAAAGTTAGACAGATAGAAGTTTTGGCTCTAAGAATGTAAAAACTTTTAAACAAATCTAGCCATCAGCAATGGAATGGCCTGCCTGGGGAGATAAGGAGCTCCCTTTCCATAGCTGGAAATTTTCAATTTCAGGTTGAATGAACAACTTCAAGTGATGTTCTAGAAGAGATTCCTGAGTTTAGTGGAATATTATACAAAACCAATATTCTAAAGATGTAGTACCTGGGCCATGGTGTGTGTGTGGGATGACTTTAGGTGGTACAAACTTTAAAAAATTTTATTTCATTTTTATATGTATAAACTATGTTGCACTATTACTAGCAAATCATATACCCTAATATACTAAGGTAGTTCTGCCAAAGTCATAAATAAAGCATAGCAAAAATGAGCTTGATGACCTTCAAAACTGAGATTCTACAGTTCTAAATCTAATCTCAGTAATACTAAAGTTTCAACTGGTAGTGAAAAGACTTCAAAACCCCACCTGTTACATTTATTATGAGCGATGCAAACACAAACCAAATTCTAGTACAACAGAGAATTCGAGTATTTGGAGCTTAATGCACAGGTCAAATCCCATGAAAACTTAGTTAAAAATGAGAACCCTAAGCCCTAGGTGAAGACCCATCCAGAAATTATATTCAATTTAATAATTTGAGAGCAATACTAATATTTTAGTGAGTTTTTTAAAGCTTAAAGTTTGCTGCAATGGGAAAAAACATAAATATTTTAAATGAATTCAGAAAAAAAAGGTGCATACACAAAAAATTTGCTGGTGGCATCCCATTTACCTGTGAACACTTCCGAGCCCACCCCTGGTGGAAGAGAATAGCAAGAATTATCTTCACACTCCCGTGGGCCTCTGTCACTATTATGAAACCACCATCCAGTCCACCATACTATATATGTGGAATATAATATAAACCTCTGCACTGGAAATCACAGGTGAATATTTATTTAATTCATATGTAATTTTTACATGATATTCATGGTACTATAAACATAGGCACATTTTAAAAAACCTCAAGGTACATCCAAAAATTATCCCCTTACCCCAGCCTACTCCAATCCCCTCAAGATGGAATATCTATTATTTGTAAAACAGGGGCCAGAAACCCTGCCTATTAATTTTAGGAGAATCCTTGTAACCATTAAGACCACTCTTTTCTTGCTTTAACCAAGCAAGGTCAACAAGCTTTTGGACAAAGGGGCATGTGTTTTCAGGATTTTAATTCTACCAGTTGATAGAATTAAATGCCTCTGCGTCGGTAGTTTGTAATGGGTTTATACTTTTGTTTCCCCTACTTAGTTCAAGCCAGAGAAAAGTTGATATCTACATCCTTATCGGCCTTAAGAGACGGCTCCCTGATCCCTAAGAGATGGTTTAAAAAGATGTCAGCCATACCAAAGGACTCACTTAACCACATCTACTGACAAATAGGCAGCTTCTCGTAAAGTACAGATTAAAACATTGTTCACTTGTCTTGGTTTTCACTTAGGGACAAACATTGTAGATTCAGTAATTCATGGGATTGAGCACAGAGCTCAATGGACAAAAACAAATTCCCCCAAATGACTCAGTTGACTCACTGACTATCCTCAGGCATGATCCAGACTTGCAAGTTTGTGTCATACACCCCAACACACATCAAGACAAGATTAAAATCTACAGTAGAAAGCCATTGTAACTTGTCGAATTCAAAATGAGAAAAAAAATGAGTATTTGAAATTGATTCATCAGAGCCACTCTATTATGCTATACTTTTAACTTAGAGGGGAAAAAACGATTCATATACACAATTCTCTTAGTAAAATTTACTACTTCTTGCTAATAACACGTTTTACTTTACTTCAGAAAATGTATTAACTTTATTCAAATATATTTTTCCTGAAATATAAATATTTAAATTAAATTTTTATAAATGTAGAGAATGTAGTTTCTATTGACCCCCACACAGATATTAATCAGTCCAAAACTTAAGTGATGAAGAAATATTTGTAGTTATGATCATTTTAATTTGTCTATAAATATATAATAGGATTTTTGCAACTTATTTTTGAGTAATTAACTCATACTTCATGTAGTACCGAGCACCTTAGATTACACATTGTTGAATTAAACTATTAGCATTAATATATGTATTTTAACATGTTATTTACAATACACAACTATAATTCTTTTGTATAACAACATTCCAGTGATTTTTGAAAATATATCGTGAAAGAGTGCAATATAATTTACAAATGCATCAAAGCTTTCCTACAGTATTCAAGCTGGGACTTTACTCTTCAGCATTTTATCATAGGAAACAAACAAACCAAAATCAATATCCTAAAGCTGTGTTTTCTAAGGCAGTTTCTTAAAAAGCACTAGCTTTACACGATGTTCCATTAGAAAGGAGTTCTGTAGGTAAGGGTGAGGAATGGCTCACCAGGTGACTTTAAAGTCTTTGAGGAGGCTGGCAATCATGAAATCTATTTAACATTTTTTAAACTCAGTATCAAACAAAGTTTGTTACCAAACTCCTATCCCCACCGTCCAAAACACCACTCGATCAATGTCTCATGGAACTAGTGTCATATGATTCATACTTTGGGGAAATGCTGATTTAAAATAAAACTTTGCAACTCAGTAAACACTACGTCCGAGTGAGCAAAGTCACCTTCCTTTAAAACAGTTTCACTTTTTAAAGCTCTTTGCATGGGTACTTGCTAAAAATAAGATTCTTAAAAAATACACAGGTCTAACATAGAAAGCCTGTCTATGTAAACTACAGAGGAAAAAAATAAGTGCTAGAAATGCTTACAGAAATTCTAGAGCTAATTTTCAAGGTTTGACAAAAGTGACTCCAAATAATAGGTGTTATTTTTAGTGAATTAGTTTTGAAAGATAAAAGCAAAAGCATTAAATCAGTAATGTGCTATATATTGTCTGAAAATATTCTTGTAGAAAAATATCAGGTCATTATATTATTTCCCTGGAATTTTGAGAGAGCTGCAGATACTATCGATAGATTTGATTAAAATACTGGGCCTATATGTAAAACCCAGCATTATCCAGAATTAAACTAGGCTGCTCTATTACTTGCGTGAAAAATGCATGCCTACAAGCACAGGCAGAAACAAGGGTCAATAAACTGCTCAGTATTGCCATTTAAAACCATGAAATAGGGATAATTAGTTAACCCCAACCATGTGAGTTTTATACATATGAATCAGATGACAATCTTTTCTAAAAAAATAGCCATAATTTGCTCTCTATAAATAAAGCTATCAATCTTGGCTATAAGACAGCAGACCTTGACGTGAGTGTAGTCCCAGAATTAATCAACTTTTGTGCATACAACTCCTTAGCAAAGCTTTATCAATTTAAACACTCAACTTTGGCTCAGATTCCACTAGCTTACAGCTCAGACCAGTATCTGATGCTTTATCTAATTCCTGCTCAGCATATGCTAATGAGAATACTTGGGAATCATCCTACACTATTGAAAGACAATTTGTTTTAAAAAAAAGTAATAACTACTTCATACTTAAATGAAAGGTTGGTTTCTATATGAAGTATTTTTCTTTTCCTACCAGTGAAAGTCAACTCAACTAGAATCAGGAAATAAATCACAGTGAAACAAGAGATCACTGTTACTGGGGGTAGGAGGCTGGGGGAAGAGGTGACAATGTCCATTTCTCATCTATTCAGCCCTTGCTTACCTGGGTGAACCAGTTGCCTGGAAACTGGTACGATTAAGATCTGCACATGCTTTTCTAATGGGCATGTCCTTGGCTGCCATTATTTAAAAGTTATGCTGTGTATTTCCAATCGCCCTCACCTCTTTAACCTTGTACTGTTCTAAAAATCTTTATTCTGGTATTTCTCAGGGTGCTTTCTTAGGATACCCTCCTTGTAGTTGCTGAAACTGACAGAGAAGTCGGGGACAGTTACACATGACTCCTGAGATCTAAAGCCGACTGTTGCATGCTACGTCTGGTGCGCTGCTCACTACAGATGATGTCTGACGTCACATACTCTGGTGGCACTGCAGCCCTCCTTTTCTCAGAGGCAAGTCGCCCCTCTCTTCAGGCCACCAAGCCCAGTCTTGTAATCTTAGCTGACAGGAAGGAATGAATGATGAAAACAATTGGCTTGGGGCAGGAATGAAGGTCCAGTTGCTGAAATTAAAAAAAAAAAAAAAAGTGCATGAGAGATTTTAAATTAACGCTTGATGCAGAACAGTGATTTACACATCAAATAAATCTATACGCACTTCCTGCTTTTAAGTGTTAACTGGAGCAATTATGTTTGAAAATCATTGCCCCTCAATGAGATAAAAGAATAACTCTTTTAATTTACTCCTTACATCTTATATATCTTTTTCTAAAATAGGTTCTATGAAATGCAGATATGCCAACACCATAAACATTGATGTTGCCCTTCTTGACTGTCTACCTAAACCGTTTATTTTTGGTGCCACAAGAGTGATATTTATCGATGTCGGGTTTGGAACAGCATGAAGCAGTACTAAATTTCATATCTGAAGATTAGGTTTGAGTCCTGGTTCTGACACTTTTTAGACATAAGATCTTGGACCAGTGACTTAAAATTCTTCTCAGTCCTGCTAACTCACAGACTAGAGTATTACAAGAGACGCTGTATGTGAAAATTCCTTGCATGCTGTTAAATACAGAACCCACTCTAAGCAGCTGTGTCCTCGCTGTCCTCTACTCTTGAATCATTGTAAGCACATACGTCACATCTCTGGGAAGGCATTTTCTAAAGCCCTGTCTTTCTCCGTGTGTTCCTACAGAACCCAGCACACAGGGCAGGAGAGGCCTTCAAAAGTTGAATTTTATCACCTGACCTAATTTACGAAAATTGGGGGCATTGTTCTCGATTCTCTTCTGCTCTCCCCAGTTTTGTTCTGATGATGACATTGTTGGGAAATAAGAACAACCTGAGCATATAATGTCTACCAAAGTTAAGGTTGTCCTCATTATAAACCAGGTATTGTGCTAAATATTTTCTGCACGCTATCTTATTGAGTTATCTCTCACAAAATCCCTATAAGGTAGCTGTTGCTATTATCTCCACTTTTTATATGGGGAAACTAGGATTTGGAGAAATTATAAAACTTTCTGAAATCGTAGATCTTACAGAAAACAGGAAGTATGGATTCAAACACAAGCCTATCTGATGCCAGAGCCGGCGCTTAACCACAACATTCTATGTCACCAGCACAGAAGGAACATCAAAGGTGACCTACTTCAGTCCCTTTATTTTATGGATGGAGAGACTCAGATCAGGAGAAATAAAAGGACTTTCCTGAGACAGTGGTGAGTTGGTTGCAGACTCGGAAAGAGAACCCAGGGCTTGACTCCCAGTTTATTGCATTTCCCACGACTCATCTCTGTTCCCTTCCCTGCACAGGAAAGGCCTTGCCCACCTCCTGGGGTTGCTTAACCAGACAGTTGGGGGCTGTGTCTGAATTTGAGCTTGTCAACTAAATGTATTATCAGCAGAAAATCAGTTCATCCTAAATCTTCCAAGTCAAGCCATAATTACAGGCATAAAGGCTGAAATTTAGACCTAAGTGATTTTCCTCATGGGCAAAAATAGCCTTGAGTTTTAAAGCCAAGGGTAAAGCAGGAGACTGATTCTTGTTCTATTCCTCTTTGCTAGAGAGTAGTCACCTTTAGGAAAACGTACACAGTGGGTGATTGATAGAGCTGCAACCGAACTAGAAGTATTCTTAGTAAAATGGACTTTCACGTCACTGCTTTATTTCCAAACAGGTGCTTCAGCTTGAATTTGCTGATCGAAACATAAAAATAAACAAAAATTCAATAAAATTCTGTAGATCCATTTTAAAAGTTAGAAAAATGTCTGGCTGGAAATAGTTCTCAGAAAAGGAATGCACATCAAGTGTCAGCCACGGGGGATGGTCCTCATCAGGACCGCCGGCAGCATTCATCGTAAGACATCTGGTACTGTGTTGGGGCAGGAATCACGGCATCATCTAGAAACAGTGGGACTGCAATTTTGAGATAAAAGACCCTTACACCCTGTTAAGTGTGTTCCCGGCCTCTTCCTGTCTGAAAGTCAACAAATAATTGTTGACTAACCCGGTGGCTTGGGAGGACCTGAACAGAGACAAGTTATCATAAAATCAAGGTCCTTTTTGAAGTTGTCTACTCGACAGCTTAAATGAGATGCTATGTCTCCCTGAGAAGTGCCAAGAACGACACTTGCTAGAGAGCGTAAGAATATGCAATTCTCACCCTCCTGTGGAAGTGAAGTGTTAATAATACACTTCTTCATTATGGCAGGCAGCAGTGATCACAGGAAATCAGGAATTTAAACACATGGACTATCTGCATTGAGATGAGAAGTATAAATGTTACCTTACCTGATAACTTTCGCTAATTTGATTTGATATTATTTGACATTAGCCCCACACTTCTGTGCCCTTGTCTGGCCCTCTCTCCACTCAGGTGGAGTTAACCAGGTTCTTTTTGTTTTCCCCGCTGCTCCCTCTATTCTGCCTCTCATGTACCCCTCCTGTCTCTTTGCTCTCTGACCTCTCTGCTCCTCAGAGACCTCCCTGATGGTAGGGACTGTGTATCTTACCTTTCCGTATCCCTAACACTTAGCACAATGCTGAGGTTATATTAGATGCTCGATAACTTTTTAAAAATGCATGGTACATTTTTTAAGCTGGTGAGCCTCTATATGATAAGAATTTAATACTAACTTTATAAAGGATTCTTTCCTTTGATTCAAATATTTATGTAGCCTTCTACTGGAAAATGAGACCAAAGGAAAGAACTTTGAAATAATTGAATCCAATCACTGGTTTTCAAGGATCAAATAAAACATGCATTTGCAAGTACTTTGTTAACAGTCAAATGCTGAATAAACGGAAGGCAGCATCATGTTTCGTAATGAAAGAGATGAAATCACGCTGTCTAAAGAAAAGTGCACTTACGATCTCTCCATCTTTGCCTCCAAAATCTAAATACAGCATCCTGATTCCATCATCTGAAGACATTTTGAGCTTTTCATAAGGAGACTGTAGGATTGTCTTGGGAAAGGCACCCTCCTGTGGTTCAGTGGTAATGGAAAATCCATTCTCGTAATGTATGGTCAAACGGCACTCCTGGTTTTTATAGGTGCAAGCTGAGGGAGGAAGAGAGAGAGGAGAGAGACAAGTAAGAACCATGGAAATCAATCCACGTTCCCAGTTACTTCATACTTAAAGTCTCCTCGGGCCCAGGGACCAACCACAAATTTCTTACTAATGCAAAAAAATGGTATTTTGTGATAAAAATATTCTCCTTGGATTGATTTTGATATTGTCATTTAAATAGCCCCATAGAACCAAGAGAAATGAACTGAAAGAAATTCCTTTTGCTGTGATCTACTGAATGTTTTCTGAGCTCTAGCCCTTATCTGGCCATCTGACAGCAGCTAGGTCTACAGGAGCACTTGCCTTCCGATGGCCAGATGGGCCTTGCCTCAAGCCAGAAAAAAACAGACATTTGATTCAAATAAATAAAGCCTCCTCTGAATCACTATCATACACTCATACACACACACACACACACACACACACACACACACACACACACACACAATGTCATGTCTAACAGGTGGTGAAAGAAGCCAGCATATCACCATTACGTTACCAAAGTTAACAAATGTAACATACTTAAAAAGTCAGGAGTGAGTAGTTTAAAAATAATCTAATTTTTAACTTAAAAAAATCTAACAAAGCTCTTTTTAGAAATTGAAAGGGGTGCTCTTTTAATTTTCCTGATGATCTTGGATCCTGGAAAAGCTGCTGTTACAGACAGATCTCAGATGCAGTATCTTCCACAAAGAATGCTGTTTCCTCCCCCTGGCCCAGTGTGGCATCCAGGAACCTCAGGGGTGGTATCCACGTGGTGCCCTCTGATCCAGAGGAACAAAACAAAAACCTCTTGAGCAGGTCAGATGCCAGCTTTTACCTGTGGTTCTCACTGTGTTTAGAAAAAGACTTGTTCTTCAAGCTTATGGGCTGGGCAGGGGGACCGCCATCAGCATCTCTGTCCCTATTTAGGAACGCTCGTGAATGTTTAAAACCCTTGATCAAGAGTTGTGAAAAAAGGTTGTTAAGTATCAGATTGGATTTTTCCCTCACAAGACACTATGTTTCAGACCCTGGCAAGTAAGTTGGCTCAGGTTTTATCTACGTCCAAAAGATCTTTAGGGAAACCAGGACATTGTCTTTGCTGGGAGTAGGGGTTAGGATAAGTAAGAGAGAGGGCATTATTGATGGAGAACTGCCTCTATACCATCACCAGCTCTGCTCAGCTTTATAAACCCCAAACTTTTGAATCAGGAACTTAGCCCAATATTTGAGGTGAAAAAAGCAACGCTCAGAGAGGTGAACATGTCACTACCCAGGTTGTTCAGCTTTCAAAACTGAGTTCTTTCCACTGCGTCCCTTGCATCTTCCTCATGCTCTGGCACTCAGGATGTGACGGGATGTGGGGAGGGGGCTTGGCACAGAGTCTCTCAGCTTTCCTCCCTCATGAACAACGACAGCAGGGTGGGGGAAGCCTCCAGCCTTTGGGGAAAGAAATGAGGATCTCTGTTGCTCACAGAATGAGGTGGCTTTTCATTGAAATTCTGATTAAAACATATACCCCCTTCCCCTGACTTGCAACAGACACATTTCAGCTTGTGACTGGGGCTGATCTTTTGCAAAGGTGTGCTCTCTATTAGGTCTGTGAGTCTTTCTGGGTGGAGCCCCTGGACCCTGCCCTCTGCCCCTTCCTCCCGTTCAAGGACACTGGCACAGAGGTAGATGGCCCCCCATTTTAACTCCTCTTTTTTGATAATCTTCACTTCTACCACCTGCAGAATATTGTGTCTTAACCATGTTTTTTTCTTCCTACCTCTTTAGAATTTAGAATATCTGATGGCATGGCTTTAAAGCTATGCCATCAGATATTCTAAATTAACTGACTGTGATTACTTTTCATTCCAGTTGACCTCAAATGGTATTCGTGGCCTATATATAATGGAACCAGTTATCTGAAGATATTGTCAACCTATACAGGATAAATTAGACACATTATCAAGTTAATTGAAACTCTGATTAAAACATAAGCCCCTTTTCCTAACTCTCTGCAGGCACCTTTCAATTTGTAACTGGGTTGCACCTTTGGTCATTTCCATAATTTCTTCTCTACCATCACCTAGCTAGCTAGCTCAGTTCACAAAATTCTTTGCTATTCTTCTTCAGCTAGTCTATCAACAGCCTCATTGTCTTCCTGTCAGAGCAGAGTTCAGCTTATTGAGAGAGAAGGATTTTACAAAATTTATGGAATGTAAACTAAGCCAAACCCCTTTGGGCATCTTCATTATTTCCTAGAACACTCCCAAAATTTTGCATGGAGTCTCAACTTCTCTGGTATTACACAGATAACTTTTAAATTTAAATTTAGCATACAGGTGGCTTGGGCCTTTTCCAACTCTCAAGTTCAGAACTCCAGTTTTTCTTGCCATACAGAGAAAGCATCAAAAATAAAAGTAACTGAAGCATTTGTACCCCCATAATATGCTGAAATAAAAAAGAAAAAAAATAATAAAATAAATAAAAGCTTCAGGGACACCCCAAAAGGTTTTTGACAATGATGGGAAAAACATTAGGGGACAAGAATTAGTTTCAAGATAATTACCAAAAGGCACTGATTATCGTGGCTACGCTGTGGCAGAAATTTTACAAAACATCTGATTTTTTTTCTTTTTTTTTTTTATTTCAGCATATTATGGGGCACAGATGTTTAGGTTACGTATGTTGCCCTTACCCTCCCTCCCCACCCAAGTCCGAGCTTCAAGCGTGTCTATCCTCTGGATGGTGCGCATCGCACTCTTTGTGTAAAAACATCTGATTTTTTATGTTTGCACGAGTAGAGGAAATTTGGAGAAACCCTACTACATGTTAATGTATGTCACATCTTTTAGAACACACCTGGGTGTCTGAGGAAGTTGCACTCTAGTGTTGTACTATGCCAATAGTGGTCCACAGGCCAGAAGCATCGGTACCACCTGGAATCTTGTCAGCTGCAAATTCTCAGTCCTCACCCTAGAACTGCTGAATCTGATTCTTTGGGGGAGGGGTTAGGGGTTTGCAATTTGAGGCTTTTGAAGGTTAAAAAAAAAAATTGTTGTCATTGTTTTCGATGCAGCTAAAGTTTGGAAGCACTGTTCCTAAGATGTCTTGTGGGAAATTTTGTTTCTCTAGAGCAGAGCTGTACAATAGGACTTTCTGTCATGATCAAAATGTTCTAGATTTGCACTGTTCACCCTAGTAGCCATTAGACACATGTGGCTATTGAGCACTTGAAATGTGGCTAGTGAGACTGAGGAATTTATTAAATTTTAATTACTGTAAATAGACACATGATCAGAGGCTAGCCTATTAGACAGCGCAGGTCTGGAGATAATAATTATAAGAATAACAATTAATAATAGTACTTATTGACAACAACCCTAGGAGTAGGTACTACATTATTGCTCCTATTACACCTGTGAGATAGGTACTATTACCTTCACCTTTTTATAGATAAAGAAACTAAGATTAAGTGAGTGATTAAGGAAGAAGCAGAACTGGAATTAGAATCCACGCTTGTGTGACTCTAAAGCCCCCACTGTCATCAAGGTTATGTGACTATAACCTTGTACTACTTCCTCAGAGACAGAGAGAAATGAAAGAACAGACAAGACAGTATGACAGGACCAGGTGCACAGTGAATATTATAAGAAGCAACATGAAGAAACTCAAAATTAGATTCACCGGAAAGCTGTTGTTGAGGGCACTAGCTACTATGTCGCATAACACCCTCTTTATCAGTGTCCACAGGAGACCTGGGAGAGGCTGGTCTTGGATCTCAGAACAGAAATAATTGGTCTTAGATCTCAGGATCAGGAACAAATACCATTATATTATAGACACTGTTAACTGTATATTGAGCTGACTGATGAAAAACACTGGGTTAAATATGGAGTCCCACCTTAGCAAATACACAAGATTTTATGGCATGTACTTAGTTATTAATGTTACCTTAGATTCTATATTACTTTTCCTGTCTTTTATTTTACCATTGTCCAATTAAAATTTTAAATTATCTATATCTCTTGATATATATTTATATGTGTATGTATTGATGTCTATCTATCAATCTATTTTGGAGAGTAGCATGAAAATTATTTATCACAACAGACTGAACAGAATTGCTGTTTGTTGGATCACTGGCATAACAGTGGGAAGTTCCATGTGTCTATAGATACTCTAGTGGACAAAGAATGGAATTCAGAGCGACACAACCGAGAATTAAAGTAAGTTCTGCCATTTATTAGTTGTGTGACCTTGGGCAAGTTACTTAACCTTTCTTAAGAATTTGCTTCCTGATTTGTCAGGTTGACAAGGGAATCGTAAGGATTAGATGAGATAGGCAACGTATTGTGACCCAGACACATGAACTTGTGTGCTCGCACACACACACCTGAATCAAAAGTTCTACAAAACAATAAAACAACCTTTACACCAATTTCTCTATTCCATTTTATTTCATTTTAAAAATGTTGGTCTTGCATCAATTAATTGATCTCAGCACCCACAAAAGGGTTGTTTTTCACACTATGAACAACTCCAAGAGGCATTACATAAAATGGCCAGCACACAACAGGTACTCAACACATAGTGTAGTATAGAAGGGTTCTTCCTTCTATGCACATCTCCCATTGCTACTACCAGCTTGTCCTTTCCAAGAGCTCCATGTGAACACGGCCTGTGATCGTCTGTGCTCCTTCCATCCTGCCTCTGCCCCTCCATTCACACCAGGGGCCAGGGTTGCTGGTCTTTCTTCCCAGGGCTTTCCGCTTAGCCCCACTTACCCCCACCTAGATACCTTTGGTTCCTGCTCTTTTTCATGGCCTGAGTATCCAGTCTTCTGATCAATTCTGTGAGCTGCCTCATATATTTCCAATAATTTTATTTTGTGATAAATTACTCAGAATCAGTTTCTGTTGTTCATAATCGAGAAACCTACTAATTCATGCCTCAAAATTCATTTCTCCAGGAAACCACCCAGGGGTTAAAGGTAGGAAAATGATAATTGAATATTCAAATTACCAACTTTTCTTGAAGGAAGATTAGTTAAGGGTTTTCATAATCAAAACCTTAGGTTCCATTTTAGTAGGCAACATACTGCCTTAATGTAGAAGAATTTAAATTTAGCTCTGGAATTTAAAGTATCCCAAGAGGCCAGTAATGAAAACTACTTTGAGGCCGGGGTGGAGTAGAGGTTGTGGTCCTTCCCATAACAGTGTGTCATTGGTAGCCCATTGCCAGCAGTACTCACCGGTGGTGATTTCGGTAATGAGTTCAGCAGCATTGTGGCAACCCTGAACTATGCTCCTTGTCCAGTGGGAGAGGTCCCTGCTGGTTTCTGCCCTGAAGAGATGTGTTTCAATCCCTTGTCTGGTACCAGTTCGTGTTGCAAAGGACAGATCCACACCAGCCTGGGGTGAACCCTTTCCTGGACCTGAATGGACCAGCCTAGAGAGAGAGAGAGAGAGTTCAGCCTAGTTGATCAACCTGGCATATCACCTTGTAAAAGCCCCAAATTGGTGATTTGCTATCATTTTTTTTTCTGATCTGGAATTGGAGGGGTCCACTATATCCTTCTGTTTGTCAGGGTTTACTACCTTTCCTGCCATCTCCTCTCCAATGGTATTGTGAGGTTAAGGCAGCACCCAAGAGCTGTGCATCTGGATGAATATGCAAAGGACTTGAACTATATGACTTTAACGTGTGCAAATTCAACTCTACTCACTCAGCCAAAAGGAAAAAGAAACAAAGAAATGTAAGAGAGAAAAGCATTTAAATTACTGTGTAAAATTCTCTCCACTATTCCATTCCTAAGGATATATATGTCCCAGGCTGAGCATGAGATGGGCACGTGTATCTACTGTTTCCGGGGCACTTAGTGCCCTGTGTCTCTTGCAGTTTGGAGCATCCGGCTGCACTGAATGTACTTCTGGGTGTGCATTTTTCATGCATAGAACCCCCGAATGCAAGCAAATAACTTGGAACTCAATTGAAGAAACAGCAATAGGTGTTTCTGATAAAGCTCAAGAGAGAACTGACAAAGCAGGACTTCTTGAGAAATGGAGAGAATTGCACTTTTTGAGAGATTTAAGAGATTTTCAAGAGAAACGTTTACCATGGAAGCTTTTCACACTGACTTTAGAACCTACGCTCAACATAAAAGGTGACTTCCACAATAAGTATTTTCTGAACAGCCAGACTTAAAAGGTGAAGAATCAAAGTGCTCTGAGTGCCACCTTCTGAGCAGGCACTGGGTCCTACTTCTCACTATTTATTTTATTTTAATTTGATTTATTTTATTTTTTGAAGGTCTATGTATCTTTCATTGCCTTTAAACAATTTGATCTCTCATGATCTCTCGTACTTACTCTTCCATATCTCAACCTCCTTTTAGGAGAGACTCATAGCAATCATTTGCAGCATACCATAAGTGTAGTTTAGTAAATGTTACTTCTCTCCGGGGATCCGCATTTTCAGCCTTATCTTTTAATACAGGAAGCAACACTTCACCATTTGCTAGAGAAACGCTATGTGTCTAACCACACGGTGGATGGGAGAGTTATTTTCTTAGGCAAAGGGCTCGTTATCGCTAGGTTAAAAATTGGACAAAAGAAATCCAAAAGTTTATTTTCTCTTGTAAACCTAAATACTGTAGAACAAAATTATCAGTGGAATAAAGCATATTATAGCCTGTTGAATTTCTAGCAACAAGCTTGTTGTATAACTCTGAGGAGCTTTCTTTTACTACAAAGTTGGAATTAGGTGAGGGGGTGGTTTGTAACACCAGCTCAAAGAAAAAGGTTAGTTGAAAAGCCTTTGGTTGGGAGATTCATTAAAGATATGGCAGTTCTATGAGTCTCATTGAAAGGAGATCCTAGAACAGTGTAAAGGGAAACGGCTGCTGGCGTGGGTGCCCAAACACAGGGATTTAGCAGGTAGAGATGGAGTTCAGTTCGTTTGGAGGGAGAAGGGTGTTTTGTAATGAGCAATGAGCAAGACTGACCGAGAAGCTGCTAGAGGACTCAAAATCAAGTGAGGCTAAAAATAAATAAATAAATAAACATTTCTCTAAAGACTAGTATAGGTTTTAAAGGGATTAAAGGTCAGGCAAAAATGCATTAAGGAAAGGTGTCAATAGGAAGTAAGAATGTATACTGTGTTTTCTTAGTTGCTCAAAAGTGTTTTTATACTTAAAGGTGTTTAAGTTTTAGCACTTTAAGAAGTATACCCACCTCTTCCTTTTGAAAATCTTAAAATCTATGTCAACTGGGCACAGCTGGCAGGCTGCATGTTAAACTGAAAAGGTTTGGGAAGTATAAGAAAGCTACATTAGAACCCCATTCTGTCTGCCATTCGTTAAACTTTTTAAGAATCACTGTCTCGCAAGGTAGTGTTGTGAAGGTTAAATCTGTGTACTGTACCTAGCACAGAAACTAGCATATGGTTTGTACTCAACGGGTATTATTTCCATTCCCTACCCCTACACTCAAGTTTTCTTATTTTAAAAATATAATCCCTACCCCATAAAATTAGGATTAAATATAATAAAATATAGAGCACTTAGTTCAGTATTTAGTACATCACGGTCAGCATTCAATACAAATCGGCCTGTTTTCTCACTTTCCATCCCCTAAAGGTGCATCCAGAGCACATCAACTCTGTCACAAGCCAGGGCCAGCATAAATATATTGCAGTGACAGAAGCAAAGTGAGAAAAAGATGTACCACTCTCATGGAGAATGCCAGCTTTTGGTGCATTTCCTGACAATCTTTATGTTTTTTTCCAGAGAGACTATACAATTAAAGCCAATAAAAACTGGAAAAGTGCAATTTATTAGAAAATCTGCATTTGGTAGCTCAGGATATGACGAATGACATTACTAACAGAACATAACAAGGTATGAGAGAGCCCAGGTTAACCAATACCACGCACAGGGAGTCCTTGATGGAGAAGCCCAGTGTGTCATGGGAAGTAGCAACGAAGAAAGTGTTTGGAGGGAGGGCTATTGGTGTTCTTCATTATCGATCTCATCACGAAATTCTCATTGATTAAAAAGAAAAGGGAAGAGGAAAAATTGATTTTTCAACCAACCTGTTGAGAATGTAAATTATCTAATATTTATATTAAATAACAAGTTGATTTGCCATCTGAGGAATTGCAGACATGTTGAATTACATGTTCTTTTGAATATACCGATATTGGTTTAATGAGACGTACAGTACAGTAAACTCTGAGATAAAGCAAATTGTCTTTTCACTACCTAGTTAGTGTATGTGCTGGTAACAAAAGGATATTTTTTCCAGATTGAAATCAGGGAAAACACATCAGCTATCTGCTGTTTATATAAGTACATATCCTCTGGATGCAGTATTACAGACCTTGATATTATTTTATAAAGACTATATGTAAATATGGGAAAATGCATATATATCTATGGAAAAGTTCTGGAAATGTTAACTGTGCAAAAGGAAAGCTTGAAAACAAATCCATTAAAATGTGGAGCCATTTTATGGGTGATTTCTTCTTTTTTAGTCTTGAAATTTCCTCTAAGAAACATATATGACAGGTCTTTGAATAACTCACTTTGTTCAATGTTTCATTGTAATGGTTGATGAAAAAAAAAAATGCAATTCCTGGCCAGGGCCACTGTCGGTGCAGAATCTGCATGTTCTTCCCATGTCTCTGTGGGTTTTGCCATACTCTGGTTTCCTCCCACATCCGAAGGCTGTAGCTGTGAGGTGAACTGACGTGTCTATGTGGTCCCAGTCTGAGTGAGTGGGTGTGTGTCTGACTCACCCTGCAATGGGATGCTGGCCTGTCCAGGCCCGGTGCCTGCCTTGCCCTCTGAGCTGCCGGGACAGGCTCCAGCCACCTGCCACCCTGAACTGGAATAAGCGGGTCCGAAAATGAATGAATGAATGGATGAAAACAAATGATTGCCAAATAAAACTTCACGATGTCTATAATAATCGTACAGATGCATCATAAACACCACAGGACAGGGAGCCTGCCTCATTTGTTCTTGTTTGTTTTTGAACTGTGTGGTGGTCAGGGGCTCCTGACAATCTCCACTTTGCAAATATTTATTCCATGATGTAACCCACCACCACTACGACCACCCTCACTCCCTGATTCACCAAAAATTGAGTAATATTGTTCATATTCATCTTTCTTAAAGGTATGTGTAGCCCACATTTATTTTAATGTCTAATATTAGAAGTGTTTTGGGTCTTTATTTAGAAGTTGGGTGATATTTTTGTGACCAGAAATATGCCATAGGAACTTAACTTTTGTTTATGTCAATTAGCCTGTGGTAAAATTGGTTTCCATATGCATCATTTTGTTTAAAGTTGCAGTTTCCAAGAACCTATCATCCATGTTAAGTGAGAAGACTTACTGTACTACACAATTTAAAGATTAACTTAAAAAGGCTATGAGACTGGAATAAACCCAAATCTTTCAATTTTTAGAATTAAGACTTTCATTGTACTGAACATATATATGTGTATATATATATTCTGTGTGTCACATGTGTTTTGTTTGTTGTTTGTTTAATGTTAGTGGCAATTCAGCGCTGGAATTCTGGGTATGTTCTTCTATGGCTTCCTGCATTTGTTTGTGTCTGTCTGGGTTAGTCTAAATTGACCATGTCTAGCTCCTAAAACCTAACAGCTGCAGGCTGTGGCTATGGAAGAGCCCTTCTCAGAATGAAGTTAACTGATCCACGTGGGATGTAACATACACCTGTGTCCTCGTTAATCCCTTACACAAACAAACTGGCCTCCACCAAATGAGACAGGAGAGACACAGACCTGTCAGTTGAAGATCCTTTTGGATTCAGGGGTGTTCCAAGGGGCCACAGAAGAGTTTCCTGCTCTGTTCAAGTCCCTTCTCCCTTCCTTCCAACTGAACACCAAAAATCACTCGCTAATTCATGAATTAAATCAATAAAGATTTTGCCATTCACTAACTGATACATGCAACAAATATTTATGGAGCACTGTTAGGGACTGAATTGTGTCCCCATAGAATTCACATGTGGAAGCCCAGTGACTGTATTTGGAAATAGGGCCCACAAGGAGGTAGTAAAGGCTAAGTGAGGTCCTAAGGGTGGGACCTTAATCCAATGAGGCTGTGTCCCTACAAAAAGAGAAAAAGGTCAAGCATGGGCTGGTCACTGACTTCCCAGAAATGTTAGAGAGTGTTCTCCCCTCAAAAGCCATCCCTGGACCTTGGCCCATCTGGGGAGAACCACACTTGGAACAGATGATATGCTTCTTGGGAAGCTGAGATAGGAGTCCTTCCAGCAAGCCTGAGACTGCCTAAGCTGGCAGCCAACAGGGGGTGCTGGGCACTCACTCTGTAAGGGTTGTTGCTCATGTGTCAAAGTTGACAGCTCCTGGGTAAGAAGATGCTGGGGAAGACACATCTGCTGTTGACAGCAAAGTGATCTAGTGGAGCTCAGTGCTAAGCATATCACTATCTGATCTCCTCCTCAAGGTGGGTGTCCCTCTTCGGTATTCCCACACATCATTATCAACCCATTACTCCACTGTTGCATAATTACCACCTCCTCTCCCTTACTAAACCTTGTTCCCTTTCAGGGTAAGAGCCTGGTCTCCTCTCTCATTGATTCTGTAGTGTCTAGCTCTCTACTTGACACATGGCAGGTGTTCAATACATGCTGGCTGGATAACTGCATAAATGCAAGTTTTTCAAAAAGTTTTTAAAATGTGAATTCAATTTTGTAAAGCAAAGTACACACACACACACACACACACATACACACACAAAATTGATCTATTTTGAAATGCTCTGACATTTGGGGCCAGGGAAAGGACCTCCTAATGGGCTTTGTTACTTGAAGACCACACTTGGGAACACATTACTGTAGCCAGATTCTGGAAACTAGGTGCCAAGTAAATGTCAGCTGGACATTAAGATTTTAAAAGTCATCATTTGGACAATTGAAAAAGTTAGGGCTAAAATTTGTCTGCCTGAGTTTTTCCCATTCTGCCGGGAACAGTCTTTTTACATTCCTCCCAAGATTCTTCCCAAAGTTCTGTCTGGATCTGCAGTCCCAGGAGGCTCTGAAATAGCTATTATTTATCTTTTAATTATTTTACATTTTATGCTATTTGTGTATCCCGGAAAATGTGACCATCTGTCTCTTATCTGTGGCAGGGACTAAACTATAGCAACCAAGAAAATGCTGTCTCTCAAGAGAAGATAACTTTCTTATCCAACCAAAAAAAAAAAAAAATACTGGCACCCTGGGATAGGCTTCAAGCTGCAATTCACACCCAATTTCTAAGTATTATCTGAAACTGCTTGAGAAGCCCAAGGACATGCTTTGTTCCTCACAAAAATTGGTTGGTTACAAAATTTGTATACACATTTCCATGGTTGGAAGCAAAGCCACAAACCCCAGCAAGATTTTACATTTCCTATTAGCCAGGAGGGTGGATAAGTGAAAAAATGAATAGGACCACATAATATAAGAAAGGGGCAAAAGGATGAGGTGTGAGAAGTGGTCAGATATCTGGATTCAAATCCCAGTTCTGCACTTATTATGTGACCTTGGCAAGTTTCTTAAACTCTCTATGCCTCATTTTTCTCAACTCCATCCAAACTGGGGATAATACTATGCCTGCCTCATGGTTATATTGTGATGATTAAATGAGTTCATATATGAATACTACATGGAATAGTGCTTGGCACAGAATATATAGTAATAGCCTTTATTATCATTAGAACACAAGTTTGATTAGGGCAAGATTTTATTTGATTATTCTCTGCTATATCCCTAGCATCTAGAACAGTTCTAGGCACATAGCAGGCACTCAGTAAATACTTAAGTGAATGACTAAATGAATGGCTTGAATATAAAGAGGATGAAGTTCAAGAAGTTTGTGACTAATGACTGCTATACAACTCCTCTCCCAACCTCACCTCCTTAGCCACACAAAGCAGTAGCTAATACTAAATCCGAAAAACTTGGGTTTATACACACTTACTGCTAATTTCCAGATGAATTCAGCCCTGAAAAAGAGTGATCTTGAAAGGTGAGTGGGATGAAATGTTTTATGAGAATAGCCTCATCCATTTCCTGTTTTTTCTTTAGCAACTGGCGATTTCAGTAGTAACTTGGTAGTTTAGGGAATTAGAGTTAGCTTTTTCAGTCTACGGGGGTTGGAAGTTAATGATTTTTTCAAAACAGTGAAAGTCATTAAGATTTCTTATTCATGGCCAGCATGGATCCAATTTAAAGAATTGTATATAAATGGGTCCCTAAACCAGATAAAGAGAAAATATAAAATGTCTTAAAATTACATCGAATGCCAAAAGTGGCAGATTCCATAAGGCTCAGACTGGCTGTACGATAAGACCACTTTCAGGTCAGATCTTTGTCCAAGACTTAGGGGAACTCATTCCTGCAGGAGATCAGGCCAAGTGTCTTTCTCTCCACCAACTACTGAGGTACTGAATTGCATATTGTTTCTGGATCCCCAGATATGCCCCTTAGCCTGACCGGTTTTGAGAAAAACAAAAAAACAAAACAAAAAAAACTCTGTCTCATAAGAAATGCTTACGCATCAATTTAATTCTAGAGAGGTATTAGAGAATGTTGTATAAAATGTTCCACACAAAAACATTATTATTAATATCCTTAATTAAAACAAAAACAGTTGCAGCACACAGATTCAGCCAAATTAGTAAAATTACATATTAGGTAACTGGGTTGCTAAGCAATATTACATCCTCATTTTACTTAATTGCTGTAATTAGCATCTCCCAGCAGATGCCACAGTGCAAGCCACCAAAAAAAAAAAAAAAAAAGAGAGAGAGAGAGAAGAAGAAGAAGGAAGAAAGAAGGAAAGAAGCAACTGGCCAGATCCCTTAAATGGTTCTGGTGATCTCAAATACTTCCATCCACTGGCCACCCCTGATGGAGCCTGGAAGTCAACAGACCCTCTGGGAAAGAAGTGAGGGGCAGAGAATCACTAACAAGTACCAAACTGTCAGGTGGGAGAGGCTTCCCAGGATGTCCCCACTTTCCATTTCCCCCAGCTAGAAATAGCCAATCAATTGCCTCATTTATATCTTCTACACTTCTTTCATCTGAATATGGTGGTGAAAGTCAGGCAAGGTCCAATCTTTTAGAAAGTTGATACTATTGGATGATATTGACTATAAGCAAAGACCAACTTAATGCAGGAGAATGAACAGCTTGGAACCAACTCTTGACTATTTAGTGGCATTATCCAGGTGGATTTTCAGAAACAAGTGGTTGTCCTCCTTACCTTTCTCCATGGCCTTATGACCTGTCATGGCCAACTGCCAGCAGTAACACGGAGGGCGGACAGTGGATCCTCTCCATGGGAAAGGATGTGTTGATGTACCATCTCATTTAGTTTCCACATAGCTCTTTGAAAGTGGTATTACGAGCTCCACTTTATGAGCAAGGAATCCCAGGTTCTATGTGGTAAAGTAGCTGCTCAGAATCTCAGTCAGTGTCCAGAATTTGAACCCAGGTCCATAGGACTATAGAGTCCATTCTCCTTCCATTGCGCAGGGATACTCTCTCCATCACTCTTTCTATTTTTTTTTTTTCTTTTGAGACAGAGTCTCACTCTGTTGTATGGGCTAGAGTGCCATGGCATCAGCCTACCTCACAGCAACCTCAAACTCCTGGGCTCAAGCAATCCTTCTGTCTCAGCCTCCCGAGCAGCTGGGACTACAGGCATGCACCACCATGCCCAGCTAATTTTTTCTATATATTTTTAGCTGTCCAGCTCATTTATTTCTATTTTTTAGTAGAGATGGGGTCTTGCTCTTGCTCAGGCTGGTTTCAAACTCCTGAGCTCAAACGATCCTCCAGCCTCGGCCTCCCAGAGTGCTAGGATTATAGGCGTGAGCCACCATGCCCGACCTCCATCATTCTTTCTAGTTCAACAACTATAGGAGGGGAAGGAAACTGAAGGGAAAGAGTATAATGAAGACTTCAGGCCCATGGGTTTACTTTATCCATGTGCTGCTTTTCTCCAGAGGTAAATGAGATTTATCATCTAATGGAATTCTCATGGCATGATAGTCCAATGTCTTTGGAAATTTTTTCTTTGAAGTTACCTGTCTTTTAATTATTTGGCACTCTTAGAGCTAGATATATACATTTTTTTTGAGATGGTGTCTTGCAGTGTTGCCCAGGCTGGCTTTGAACCCCCGGCCTCAAGTGATTTTTCCCCTCCTCTGCCTCCCAAGTAGCTGGGACTATTGGTGTGTGTCACTGCACCTGCCTTAGAGCTGTAATTTTTAAATAAAATTTTCAAATCTTCTAATTAACTCATACATATTCCCTTGTCGTATCTATGCTTTAATTAGTTCAACATATGCCACGGTGTATAGAGAATTACAAAAAGATCTTCAAGAACTTCTCCATGTAAGGTAATGACAACTAAAATTAGTCTTATTTTACTGAAAAAATAAAACCATGCGCAAATAACCTGAGCGATCAGCTCTTACAACAGTCGGCTTTTTACATCTCTCACATTTTGCCTTTTTTTTATTGTCCTACCGTGACTACAATGACTACAATATTGGCCACTAACAGGAACCTGTTAAAAGTTTTTTAAACTGAACTGCACATTCCTGTCCCAAGGAGGGAGCCATCCATAGGCCTCCCCCTGTGGTGTTGTCATAAGTGGCATCCAGAGAGAGCTCCGTGCTGTGAGCTCAGGTATTCCAGTCTCCCCACCTCCATCCCACCCTCCCTACTCCCTCCAAAAAAACCAACAACTCTTCATTAACCTCAGCTCAATGACTTTGATTTAAGAGGAGTTCCCGATAAAACTCAGTGTTACTTATAGAGTCAAATATGTCAAATTACTTACTAGTTGTTCATACTTTATTTTCTCTGATCTTAGCAATCGCTAACATTTATCAATCACTTATATGTCTCAGTCATATGCTTACCAGTTATGTATATTAATATTATCTAAATCAGTCCTATCAATAACTGTATAAAGGAGAAGATACTGTTGGCTCTCATTTGGAAGAGGAGACATATTCTGAGAGAATGATATTTTGCCCAAGGTCATATTGTGAGTGGAGTTCTCAGGATTCGACTCCTGGTCTGACTGATTCCAAAGATCATGGGTCTCCTCACTCTGCTCATCTCCCACCCACCAATCCTGAGGGGCTCAGGGTTAGCAGAAGGGAGGACTCGATGCCAGCAGCTAGCAAAAGCACCAGATTACAGGGACAAATGGGATGGCAGGATGTGGAAGGCAAACCTCACAGTTTTCAGTCTGTCAGGGTACAGATCCTTGAGCCTATAGACCCTTTCATGCCACCCCAGGGAATGCCCATGGGATATGCCCACATCCCCTAAGAGTGAGGATGCCTCCCAGGCTTAGCATGAAAACCACAGACTGACTGTAATTTAATGTCTCACAAATGCAATTGGCCAGACTTCCCGACTGAAAAGATTTCCTAAAATTTCTGTGGCTGGCCTGAGGCAACAACTACTTTTAGCACTTAGAAACAGGTTATCTCCTTAGGCGCCCCAAATTACCCATCACGTTTAGTAGAAATGCTCAGCATTCTTGGCTCGCAAGTGACATGGGAGTACGGAAGTACACAGTTTCCCTTTCAAGGCTACCCCACGCCCATCTTTCAGACCCACAGTTCAGCAAACTGGGCTCAGAGCAGCGTCACTGTTTTTACAAGCTCTGCGTCTCTGAAACGTTTGCCATCCACTGGGACTGGGTGTGCAGAATTTCTGGGTTAAACCTCTTCTAGAATTCCAGAAATATTGCGACTTTAATCCCTGCTCTCTGTAGACCCATCTCATTTGCCAATTATGACGACGATGCAAAAAACCAACACCCTTACTCCATTCGGGCACATGTACCTTTTTTTTTTTCTAATGTTCAGCAATATCAAATAAACTTTGGCTAAGCAAAAAATGTTTTCCCAAGGCCTCATAAAAAGCTGAGGGATGAGAATCACTAAAATTACAACATGTTTGCAAACTTCCCAAGTGCACTGCTATAAATCGCACCATCGATACACGGGGCACCGTCGAAGTGTGTCAATGGGAGAGATGACTGCTCATAAACTTCTCTGCGTGGCAGTCGACACCAAGAACATGTTGTGAGCTTTTCTGGTGCCACTGCTAGGAAACACAATCAAATTTTCATCTTCCAGAAAAATATAAATTAGATGTGCCTGGGCTTAAAAAGAAAAACCCAAACAAATAAACAAATCAACTATGAACTGTCTAAGGAGTAACTCGATTTAGAAGAAACCTGTTTCCTACTGGCTATAGTCCCAGCCAGATCTTCTTGTGTAGGGGAAGAGACTCTGCCTCTGACATTCTCAACAAGGCTCTCCAGCACTGCTACGGGGAAGAGAAGGGGACTAACAGGGAAGAATGTTGTGCCAGGCCTTATGCTAAATAAGGCTGTACATATGTCATTGCTATGGACTGAATTGTGTCCCCCCTCCCCCACCAAGTCATGTGTTGAAGCCCTAACCCCCAGTGTGACTGTATTTGGAGATAGGACCTTTAAGGAGCTAATTAAGGTTAAATGTGGGGCCCTGATATGATAGGATTAGTGTCCTCCTAAGAAAAGACACCAGAGAGCTCACATTCTCTCTCCATGCACACACAAAGAAGAGGTCATGCGAGGACACAGAAAGAGGGTGTCTATCCCAGGAAGAGAGCCCTCACCAGAAACTGACCATGCTGCCTGGCAGCTAATCTTGAGACTTACAGCCTCTAGAATTGTGAGAAAATAAATTTCTGTTGCTTAAGCCATCCAGTGTATAGTATTTTGTTTGGCTGACTAATGCCTTCATCATATTTTAATAGTCATAATCACCCTGCAGTAGACATTAGGATCCGTATTTTTCAGATGAGGAAACTGAGATCAGAGAGAAGTGAGTTAGTTGCTCATAGCCATGCAGCTCATAAAACTGGGGCATGAACCCAGATCTCAAATCTGATACAGTGAAATACAGTTTTTCCTCTCTACCAGTAAATGTGATTGTTTCCCATTCTTTAAGGACATATTTTTTGAGACTTTTTATTTGCTTACTTTTTTATTTTTAGTTTTTGCTAACAGGATAGATTTTAACAGCTTTTTAGAAAGTGCTATGATGAAGACTTGTGGATTTTAGTTGATCACAAATTTTCAGTGTGATGGAGTTGTTTAAAAAATGTAGCCAATGAGCACAATTCACTATTGCAAGGATGTGGAAACAACCCAGGTGCCCGTCAATTCATGAGTGGATTATTAAAATTTGGTATACGTATACAATGGAATATTACTCAATTATAAGACACAACAGTGATCTAGCACCTCTTATATATTCCTGGATAGAACTTGAGCCCATCCTCCGAAGTGAGGTATCACAAGAATGGAAGAATAGACTCCACATGTACTAGCCATCGAATTGGCACTAACTGATCAACACTATGGTGCTCACATGGTAGTAATATTCTCCAGGGATTAGGGGGTTGGGGGTGGGTAAATTCACAACTAACGGATGCGGTGAGCATTGTAGGGGGGAAAAGGCACACCCCAAATCATGGTTTGGGTGTGGCACAGTCATAACATGTAACCAAAATGTTTGTACCCCCACAGTGTCCTGAAATAAATAAATAAATAAATAAAATGTAGCCAATCTACTTATAAATCCCAAAATAGAGAAGGGGTTAAAAGTTAGAGTAATAATAACTAAATTTATTTAGCACTTACCATGTGTCAAGCATTATTCCAAACACTTTATATTGTAACCCTTATAATAGCTCTGTTAGGTAGGTACACATATTATACCTGAGGGATATGTGGCAAAAAGAGATTACAAAACTTGACCAACGGTCCAAAGCTGGTAAGTAGCAAAGATAGGATCTGGAGCCAGGTTGTTAAATTTCCAGAACTTGTGCTCTGGAGCATCCATGTGACAACAACACTCTGTAAAGAAAGAAGGAAGCAAAGAAAGAGTGCAAAATGCCAATGAAAATGCTAGAAGACCATCTCAGTGAAATGGAAGGGCAGCAATACACCGTGTTTTAGGAGCTGCGACTGACTCTGTGAGCACCTGGAACCAGGACAGCCTTTGACCTGATCCATCCGTGGTCATCACAGTGCGAGGCAAAACAGCACTTGTGACAGACCACATGGAAAAAAGAACCACATTCTTGCTGTGGAGTTCCCCTCCCACAATATTGTGATTTGAATGTTTGTGTCCTTCCAAATTCATGTTGAAACTTAATCCCCAGTGCAAGAGTATTAAGGGTGGGTCCCTTATAGGTGATTAGGTCATGAGGGCTTGACCTCATGATTGGGCTTAGTGCCCTTATAAAAAGGCTTGGGGAGTCTCTTAGTCCCTTCTTTTGTCCTTCTGTCCTTCCACCATGTGAGGATGCAGCACCAGACACCACCTATGGAGCTTAGAGTGAGGCTTCACCAGATATGGAATCTGCTGGCACCTTGAACTTGTACTTCCCAGCCTCTAAAACCGTTGGAAATAAGTTTCTATTATTTATAAATTACCCAGTCTAAGGTGTTTTGTTATAGCGGCCCCAATGGACTGAGATACCACAAATCCTGGGAGAATGGGAAGTAGCAGTGCATAGTCTTCTAAACCAGTGGTTCTCAGAAACACCTGGAGAGCTCCTTAAATCACAGATGGCCTGGGCTCCACCCCAGAGATTCTGATTCAATTGGTCTGGAGTGGGACTGAAAATTTGCTTGTTTAACAAATTTCCAAGTAGTATTCATGCTGCTGGGTAAGCCAAGGGTAGAAATTAAGGTCTCTGATACTATCCACAACTCTGTCCTCACTTTGTGTGATCTGGGATAACACTTTCCTCCATTGTTAGTTGGAATGGTTGGCCACCTATTGCAGGATTAAGTGGTCAGGAGGGAAAATATTTACAAGGTACACTCAGCAAATTCAAAGAGCCATTGAAACTCTAGGAAGTAAGGACATGCTCTAGGAGGCTGCATAGAATCATAGTTAAGAATCAGAGATAGAATCAGAATCTCTGGTCCATCTCTTACTAGTTGTGTGACTGTACAACCTCTTAGCCTCTGATTAATAGTTCCTCAGTTTACTTATCTACGAATATAGGAATAAAACCTTAACCTCGTAGGCTTGTGAGGGTTAAAAGTGGTAACCTTGAGTACTACATTTGCCTCATACTTGTTAAAAACAGACACTCCTGACGCCCAGCCCCAGCCTACTAAACCAGAATATCCAAGGCATGTTCCTGAGAACCTGAATCTTAATAAGCAGCCAGGTGATTCTTACATTGGGCAAGGGTTACAAACCCTGATAGAATCCACCTGCTGCACTTGGCCTTGCTCTATGCCCCACAGGACTGGCCACTGGTTTGTTACCAGCTTGATTGATTTTAAAAATGGTTATTACCATTTCTTGATAATATCACCCAGGATGATTAATTAGTAGACACCCTATAATAAAGTTTTGAAAGACATGGGTCTATATCCATAGTAAAAATTTAATTAAGCTGTATTTTTTGAGATTTGTGCATATTACCATTTATACATTAAAACTCAATAAAAGATTTTAAAAATAAATTTTAAAAAGACATGACTCCCCTTCTTCTTTAGAAATATACAAAGACAAATAATGCTACTAGGCAGGCTACATGCCCAAGTGCTCACTTATAAAGGATGCAGGGCCACATGAGACGGCATGGAACATACAACACATGGGAAGTAAATGAGTCACTTGATGAACTTAAATAAGTGGCTAGGGAAGCAGCCAATGGAAGTTCTGGGGTGACTTCTACAATGGAAGGATTCCATTTCCTTTTGACTGCTCCACTTCTGGCAGGGACCCCTCTGCCAGAAACCGACAGCCTCAGCCCAGCCTTCCACCTCAAAGAGTAGCCTTGATCTGCAAGGAGAGAACAGCTTCCATTTCAGCTGGAGTGAACACTGCCTCCCACAGCGACTCACTGGGAAGCCCAGCTTGGAGCTGCAAAGGGGCTACATTTCCCCAGCAAAGGGGTCTTTTTTTCATTGTTTGTTTTCCAAAAGTCTTTTTCTAGGTGCAACAACCACAGGGACTTGGAGAGAAGCTGACCAGGACCAAAGCAACCAAACTGTGGTGGCTCATGTTTAAGCCAAAGGGTCAGCTAAAAACCTATTTTACAAAAGTATATTTTCCCCTTGGCTTTGGAGACAAGGACATTCTACTGAGTGCATTTAACAGATAAGAACTCTGAAAGAGAGAGGTGGGTGACTAGCCTGGGGCTAAGTACGCTTCTGGAGGGAGGAAGCCCAGGATGGAAACTCCCAACTCTTGCATTTCTGGCTGGTGCTCAGAGCAGGCAAATGCTTACCTACTAGCTTGAGGCGATGAAGAAAGGAGGAACAGCCAGTGCCACCTCAGCATCCTGGACATCATCTGCCTCACAGGCTCCCAGCTGGGGATCAGGGTCATCTTTATGGGCCTAATTTTATCATTTCTCATAGGGCTAAGATACTTGTATAATACAGTTTCATTCTGCAATTTAGTGGTTAGTCTGGGTAATTTGGGAGCAGGACAGTGAGTTGGAAAGAGAATCGCACCTGGATCTCCTGTACATTTAGATGGTAGACATTGATTTTTTAAATGCTGCATCTTCTGGTCTAAATGACCACAGTTATGCATTGAAGGGGCTTCCATTTCCTATTTCCACATCAGATGCAGGCTTATGGGTTTAAGCTATTCATGTGCTTTGCTTATAGCTCAGACCCGGCATCCCTGTTACTTGTGAGCCTGTGACAGATATCTTCAGTGCCCCACTCAAACCTCCTCACATCCCACTTACTGTTTCTGCACACCTGCCCTCCTTCTGGGGTCTTTGCTTTTAAGGGCTCACACCCAGGACCTTCCTGCTTGTGCAAACAAGCCTGAAGAGCCTGTGAGCTGAGATCCCCATGGGCAGCCTTAGCTTTTGAGGGATTTCTGTGGGAATGTGCAAGAGTCACTTGCCTGAGTCAGGACAAGCTAAGAAGGAGTCATTTATATGCTCTAGGGCAGTGCTGTCCCATAGAACTTTTTGTGGTGATGGGAATGTTTTAGATTTGTGTCATCCAAAATGGAAGCCACTAACCACATGTGGCTGTTGAGCACTTGAAATGTGGCTAGTGAGTCCGAAGGACTGAATTTTAAATGTTATCTAAACATAATTAATTTAAATATCCCCATGTGGCTGGTGGCTACCATGGTGAGCAGTGTAACTCTCAAGCTCCTAAGACTTTGCCTGAAATCACACCCTCCCTTGGTTTCTCCCTCTGCCCTTCCGGGTCTTTCCTGGGAGCACTTGCTTCATAATTCACTTCCACATCAGTCCTCGTCTCCTGTTCTGCCGCCAAAGAACCAGACCTAAGGCAGAGCCTTTCTCAGTCTTTCCAAGTCTTCCTGAGGGTGTGAAGTCCCAGTTCTGAACCCGGTTACACAACGGGAAAGCCGAGAAAAAAATAGCGACTCCTGAGGAGCAACTTATCTCTGCCGGTAGCTGAGTACTTTGTGTCCTCACAGAAATTTGTTTTAATTTTTATTTATTTTTCTTCTTTACCATGGGATAGAGATCACTGTAAAATTGTTTGGATTCAGCAGTCACCGCTTGGACATTTGTTATTTGATACCAAAGGTAAAAATACCTTCCCACATCACGTCCATGATGCTTACTTACCAACTCCAATGACTCCTACCACTCCCTGTGGTTCCAACGTCAAAGGACACAAAAGGACATATAATGAAAAGTCTTCCTCCCGTCCCATGCCAGTCCCCAATGGTACCAAGCACAGGTGTGCAGTCGCACAGCCCCAGAGCAGCTAGAATCCTGCCTTGCCTCTTAGAAGCTACATAACCTGGGGCAAATTTCTTTACTCTTTTGAGCCGCAGGTTCCTAACCTGTAAATTACTACCCTAACATAGCCCCTTGCAGAAAGGATACAAGAGCTGTAGGAGGTAACTTGTGTTAAACGCTGGGTAATTAGCAAGTCTCTGATCCATTTCCCCTCAACCCCCAAGGCCATACACAGCGCTCTGACTCCCCGCCCCCAGCACTGCATGAGCTCTGCGCATGCGGCTCCCCTGGGCCTGAACTGCCCCCGCCCATCTCTCCCGTCCCCACGCCTTGTTCCTCGGGTGAGTCCTCCCAGGCTTCAATTCAAACATGACTTTGTTTTCCTGCGTCCAACACTGAGGAGTTCACATGGTAGTAATACTCGCAGGGTGCCGGTGGTGGGGCGGGGGGTGATACGCCCACAATAGAAGCAGAGCGCACCGTATGGCGGAGGGACACACTTGTAGCCGTGGCTTGGGCGAGGCAAACAGCGGTACATGTAACCAAAATGTTTGTACCCCCATAATATCCTGAATAAATACTACTAATAAAACAAAAACATGACTTTCACTGTGAGTTAGGCTTTTTTGCTGTCTTTGCTCCTGAGGGTTCCTTGCATATCCCTGCACATCAGTACATTTTGTTCCAGGTTGGCATGGCATGGCATGGCGTGGCAATGATGGGTTCACAAGTGTGAAGTTTTTTCATCTCTTTATCTCTTGCCCCAATTATATTAATAACTCCTGGCACATAGTAGATGAATTATAAATGTTGATGAATGAATGCAAAAGCAGTCTTCGTTGGTCAGAATGCCTAGAAACTGTGGGGAGAAAGCTGTGGGGCAGGTGCAGTGACTCACGCCTGTAATCCCAGCACTTTGGGAGGCTGAGGCAGGAGGACTGCTTGAGGCCAGGAGTTCAAGACAGCCTGAGCGACATAATGAGACGCCCGTTTCAAAAAAAAAAAGGAAAAATTAGCCAGGCATGGTGGCACACACCTGTAGTACTAACTACTTGGGAGGCTGAAGCAGGAGGGCTGCTTGAACCCAGGAGTTTTGAATTTGCAGTGAGCTACGATGATACTACTACACTCTAACATAGCCTGGGCAAGACCTTGTCTCCAGATAAATAAATAATAAAAGGACTAAATTATTTTTTAAAAAAAGAAAGAAAAAGAAAGCTATGCACTAGAGTTAATTTTATTTTCATGTTGTTTGGGAGTTCTAGAAATTCTACCTTATTTCAACTTTTGTTCCTATCATTTGAAGAGGACTGAGTCCAACTTCCCTTCTTAGTAACTGGAATACAGTGACTGTGGTCTAATCCTTCTTTGGCTTCAGCTGTGGAAATGTCTCAGAATCTGAAAATCATTGCCCATGGATGAGGACTGTGGATGTATTATTAATATAAATTGCAGAAAGCAATAGTGATTGGGCTGCATTTGAATGGGCCCCAAGGCGTAGCCTGAATCGTTGTATGAGCATTTAAGGATGTTTAGATTCTGATTATTGAGGTTTTATTATAATGTTGTATTGTACATTAATAGCCATTCTAGCAAAGATTTTGAAGCTTGGAGGCTCAAAAATTAAATTACCTATTATTTTATTTTTTTAAGTGGTCTAGGCCTGGTTCCTAGCCCCTGAAAATCTCCTCTATTCACTGCTGGGGCTAATAATTTCCAGCTTTAGGTCACCCTTGCTGGTCTGCATTATCAATCATGACTGGAAGTAAGAAGGATTTTTCAGGAGTTTCAGCTCCATTCACGGTTGTCATTTAATCTTGTGTTATTAATACTTCTTGCTCTGCTACTGGGTCTTATTTTTCTCCCTGCACCTGAGCCTTGACTATAACCTGTTTGGCACCTTAGTTTCCAGGACTGGGAACTCATCTTACTTCTGTCCATCTCTTGCTCAGGACAGATGCCCCCAAACATCAGTCTACTAAGCTTTGTCTGTTGGACCAAACCACGGGACTAAACTCATTCCAGAGTTTGTCCCACGTTGCTCAATAATTCATTCAACAGATATTTGAGGGCCCAATACTGCCAAGCACCAGGCCAGGAAGGCCACAAACATTATGTTAGCATGCTTAACTTATAGGCAAAGAAAGACACACAAGGAATGAAAACAGCCCATTGTCACAAAGTGCATACAGCTGGCAACAGAAGTCGGGTCTGGGAATTGTCAGCTACTTGAAGGCAAGATTCAGGTTTGATTCAGTTTTGTTCTCAGGATATAGGCCTTCAAAGAAAGGAACAAGGATATGACACATTAAGACTGTATTTCATGTCTTGGCTACTGTGAATAAAGCTGCAATGGACATGGGAGTGTAGGTATCTCTTTGAAACCCTGATTGAAATTCTTTTGGATACGTTCCCAGAAGAGGGATTGCTAGCTCATCTAGTAGTTCTATTTTTAATTTTTGGAGAAATCCCCATACTATTGTCCAGAGTGGCTATACCATTTTACATTCCCACCAACAATGTACAAGTGTTCCCTTTTTTCCACATCCTCACCAACACTTGTTATCATTTGTCTTTTTGATAATAGCCATCCTAACAGATGTAAGATGATATGTCACTATGGTTCTGATTTGCATTTTCCTGATGATTAGTGATGTTGAGAACCTTTTCATATTACCGGTTGGCCATTAGTATGTCTTCTTTGAAGAAATGTCTATTCAGGTTCTTTGTTCATTTTTAAATTGAGTTATTTGGGTTTTTGCTATTGAGATGTAGGACATCCTTATATATTCTGGATATCAGCTTTTTATCACGTATGTGGTTTGCAAATCTTTTCTCCCATTCTGTAGGTTGCCTTTACCTTTTGGGATTGTTTCCTTTGCCATGCAAAAGCCTTTTAGTTTGACTTAATCCCATTTATCTATTTTTGCTTTTTTTGCCTGTGCTTTTGGTGCCATAGCCAAGAAATCATTGTCAAGGCCAATGTTAAGAAGATTTTCCCCTGTGTTTTCCTCTAGGAGTTTTATGATTTCAGGTTTTATGTTTCAATCTTTAATCTACTTTGAGTTGATTTTTGAATATATATAAGATAGGTGTTTAATTTCATTTTTTGCATGTGGATATCCAGTTTTCCCAGCACTATTTATTGAAGAGACTGTCCTTTCCCCATTATGTATTCCTAGCACCCTTGTCAAAGATCAGTTGACCATAAATGGGTGAATTTATTTCTGGGCTCTCCATTATGTTCTGTTCTATATGCTTTTATGCCAGTACCATACAGTTTTGATTACTATAGCTTCGTAATATATCTTGAAATCAGGAAGTCGTGATGCTTCCAAATGTCCACACAGATGAATAGACAAAGAAAATGTGGTATTTATATACTAACAAATATTATTTGGCCTTAAAAAAGAAAGAAATCCTGCCATATTTGACAACATGGATGAACCTGAAGGACATTATGCTAAGTGAAATGTACCAGACACACGAGAACAAATACTATATGATCCCATTTATAATGAGGAATCTAAAATAGTCCAACTCATAAAGGCAGAGAGTAGAATGGTAGTTTCCAGGGGCTGGGGGAGGGGCAAATGGGGATGTGCTGGGCAAAGGGTACAGAGTTTCTGCCATGCACGATGAATAAGCTCCAGAGATATAATGTACAGCATAGTCCCTATAGTTAGCAATATGGTATCACATACTTAAAAATTTGCTCAGAGGATAGAGCTCATGTTATGTGTTCTTATCACAAAAAATAGGGCATGAAGAAATTTTTGGAGGTGATGGATATGTTTATGGTATTGATTGTGGTGATAATTTCATGGGTATATACTTATCTCCAAATTGATCGAATCATATACATTAAATATGTAAAGCTTTTTGCATGTCAATCACTATCTTTTTTTTTTTTTTTTTTTTTTTGAGATAGAGTCTCACTCTCTTGCCTGGGGCGAGTGCCGTGGCGTCAGCCCAGCTCACAGCAACCTCAAACTCCTGGGCTCGAGCAATCCCACTGTCTCAGCCTCCCGAGCAGCTGGGACCACAGGCATGCGCCACCATGCCCGGCTGATTTTTTCTATATATATATTTTTAGCTGTCCAA
>RJWJ010014290.1:0-38163 GCA_004363605.1 Indri indri | reverse complement strand
AGATATATTTTTTTGCCTTTTTTTTTTTTAACACCTATGTTTTAGAGCTTAAATAAAATGTTCCAGTCTGCCTTGTTTCCTTTTCTGGATAAGTGAGGATAATTCACTAAAGATTAAGGAAAAAGAAAAGTACCACATTTTGAAATCCTTTACCAGCTCCTTGTTAGAAATGCTTCTGAAGTTAATATTTTTGTATTCTGTACACTTTGATTTTTCAAGCCAGACAGAAAGGAAGAATATGTAAGTGTTAATTAGTCTTTCATAGGGCAAGAACAAAACTATGAACTGCAGTTGAGAATCAGTGGAAAATAATCACCTAATATCTGTCTCCTTGGAGAGAATGTTGGTAAGATGGCTGTAATGCACCAAGAGTGAGACAGATGCTCTAGTATTTATTTAGCAATTACTAAGTCCAGTTGGACCCTTGAACAACGGGGGGGGGGGGAGGAGGTTGTGGGCACCAATCCCCATACAGGCAAAAATCTGCATATAACGTTTGACTCCCCCAAAACTTTACTTATAGCCTACTGTTGACTAACACACATTTTATATGTGTTATATACTGTATTCTTACAATAAACTAAGCTAGGGAAAATAAAGTTATTAAGAGAATTTTAAGGAAGAGAAAATATATTTACTATTCATTAAGTGAAAGTGGCTTATAATAAAGGTCTTCATCCTGGTCATCTTCACTGAGGAGGAGGAAGAGGAGGGGTTGGTCTGCTGTCTGAAGGGTAACAGATAGAGGAGGTGGAAAGGGAGGCAGGCACACTCAGTATAACTTTTACTGAAAATCTGTGTAAGTGGAGCCAAGCAGTTCAAACTCCTGTTGCTGGAGGGTCATCTGTGTAGGTTCATGGAATTGTGAGAAATCCAAGATAAAACCCACTCATCTCAGCATTAAAAATCTTTCCTATTCTTTAGAGTCAAATGTCTTTGATAGAGGGCAAAAAGAAATGAATTTGAGAGAGATATTGAGTATTACTGAAATTGAGGAGATTCTGTTATCTTCAGTGAGCAAAACAGAGTTTGAGTAGGAAAGGCTTTGAGTCTTGAAGGCTAGATGGTTAGAATAGGGTCAGTGCTTATGATACATGAGGGTATAGCAGTCCCCCCTTATCCATGGTTTTGATTTCCAAAGTTTCAGTTACCTGTGGTCAATCGCTGTCTGAAAATACTAAATGGAAAATTCCAGAAATAAGCAATTCACTGTTAAGAGTAGTAGGATGAAATCTCTTCTTTTCCCGCTCCATCAGTTGTGAATCATCCCTTTGTGCAAAGTTTCCACTCTGTGTATGCTTCCCACTGTGTATACTACCTGCCCATTAGTGTCTGGGTTATCAGATCTGCTGTCTTGGTATCAAAGTGCTTGTGTTCATGTAACCTTTATTTTACTTAATTTTCTATTATTATTGTTGTTAATCTCTTACTGTGCCTAATGCATAAATTAAAATTTATGTAAGTATGTATGTATAGGAAAAAAACAGTATATATAGAGTTGGGTACTCTCTGGGGTTTCAGGCATCCCCTGGGGTCTTGGAATGTTTGCCTGTGGATAAGAGGGAAATACTGTATTGCAATAAAAGAATAGCAATTTAATATATTCGTAGTGTATCAGAATATAAGCTCCATGAGAGCAGGAACTTTGTTTTGTTCTCTGCTGTGTTCTCAGCACATAAAACAGAGTCTGACACAAAGGCTTTTTATGATTTAATGAATGATTGAATACATATTTATGTCTCACTGTACTTTATTTTTATGTGAAGTGGAAGGCCTGATAGTATAACATTCAGGACCCTGGGCTCTGCATTTGAACCCGGATTGGGCTCCTGGCTGTGTCATTTAATACCTCTGTGCACTTGAGATCAGGTTCCTTTAACCTCTTAACTAAACCTTTTCTTAGGAATAAAATGTCGACACTACCACTGATCTCATGGGGTTGTTAGAAAAATTACATGAAATAATGTATATAAAGCACTTAACCTCTTCTGGGATAGAGTGACTACTCATAAATGTTTTCTGTAGGGAGACTAGGCCATCTTGTATGGGGAGGAAGAGGCAGAGAGGGTTTCTGAGAGTAAGGTAAGAACTGGAAATAGTGAAAACTGATCAAAGACAAGTACGAGGCTCGGTAAGAGTGGAGGGCCCAAATGAGATTGGAAATCGTACATTATAGAGCTCATAATGATGGTCATTCTCAGTGAGGGGAGCAGTGAAAGGTTATTGGAGTGGTATAGAAATGTTTAGGGGTGGGCTTGTACATAAGTGTCATTTAGAGATTAATGAAAAGGATTGCTGATCAGGGAAAAGCAGAAATGTGATTGAATAACATTGCCTAGTTTTGTGACATTTTCTAGTTGTTCTTAGCCAGCACCTAGAAAATAGATGACTTTTTTCCAGAGCTAGAGATTCACATTGAATTGTATGTGGTTGGAGAAAATAGACCAAAGGAATCAATGACAGAGCTAAAGAGAACATCTTTGAAATAGCTAATAATGGTATCCAAACTAAGGGAGAAAGTGACACCAAATAGAGTGTTTAAAAATTGGAAAGGGCAGAAGGTCTAATGAGAATAACGAAGCATTTTAATGATAATGGTGGAGGGGGTGGTAAGTTTAAGTTGGAATTCTTAGAGATAAAATACTGGATGAAAATTATAATTTGTGGGATAAATGAATTTTAAGGCATGAGCTTTTAAAGAATCATCAATATAGTGTATTTTTTAAGTATGACAGCAGAGAAAGAGATGGCAAAAGAAGATTCTTAATCTGTTAAAAAATATAAGCTGTTTTTAAGAGGTTGATAGACCTGGGATCAACAAACCAAAGCCTGGGAACCAAAACAGCCTGTTTTTGTATGGTTTGTGAACTAAGAATAGTTTTTAACAGATGAACATTTATAATTATAGAACATTAACTTTATAGCACAATTGAGTGAAATATTTCATCCCCAAAAAGAATTCTATTGTCATTAGTAGACCTGTATTACAAAAAATTTTACTCCATTAGTATTATCTTTTTTATTTCAAAAGCTTTTAAAAAATTGTGGAAATTTGTGTTTCTCTTGTCACGTAGTATCCTCAATTTTTGCTTCACAAAGTCTAAAGTTTTTGCTTTCTTCCCTTTTCGCCTATGAGGCAGAATTGAGAGGCAGGTATAGAATGAAGAACAGGCCACTAAGGTCTGATGGCAGAGGAGCTAAGCTCTTGAATCTACTGTGGGGAGGGACAAGGCAAACTAAAAGCTATTAGTGGGGTGCTGAGGAGAGATGGCATGCTAGGAAAATGTGTTTTCATTTAAGATTGGGTTTCTATAGGACAAACTGACAGGAACTTAAGATTTTTCAAGTATAAGATTTTTATCAGGTGTAACATTGATTCATGAAAGTACACCAATATAAATATACTGGTCAGTGACCTTTTTTCAAAGTGAACAGTGAGCATATTTTTCTGACTACCACAAAAGGCAGTGGGGGTTTTGGGGAGTGAGATAAAATCTGGTTCAATTACTAAAACATTACAACATCCTAATAAACCTTCCTTCTGATCCCTCTCAGTCGTTGCTCACGCCTCCCAAAAGTAAGCTCTGTAGTCTGATTCATTTTGCCTATTTTTTATTTTCATGTAAATGGAATTAAGCATTCACCACCATGTACTGCTTTGTATGACTTCTTTCGCTCAACGCTGTGAGAGTCATCCAAGTTTTTAGGATAGCAGTAGTTTTTCAGTACTGTATGGCAATCCAGTATATGAGTGTACTACAATTTCTTTATTCATTCTAACATTGATAGACTTGGTTATCACAAATAGTGCTGCTGTGAACATTTTTGGAAAGGTACATTGAATGTATGCACTTATTTCTTTTGAGTACCTAGGAGCAAAATTGATGAGTCAAAAAGTGTTTGGCTTTAGGAGATAAAAACTGTTTTCCAAAGTGGTTGTACTCCTGCCAGCAGAGTACGAGTCTTCCGGTTACTCTACATCCACGCCAACGCTGGTATTGTCAGTCAGTCTTTTTAGTTTTCATTGTGGCTTTAATAAGCATTTTCTATATGATTAATGAAGTTGAGAACCTTTTCATGTATTTAGCAGCCATTTGATTATCCTCTTGTGAAGTGCCTATTCTTTTAGCCATTTCAACTGGATTGTCTTTTACTATCTTGTAGGAGTTCTGTATATAGTTTGGAAGGTTCAGTTTTGCTCTCTTGGCTATACCATTTGACCACCTTCATCTTTTCTTCTCATGAACAGTGAAATATTGTGACATCTTTCTGGGTTTTTCTTTCCTTGCAAAATTAAATTCAGTATAAAAATCTTATCTTTTGCTGAAGCGTCTCTCTCCCTGAATATTGCTGTGTAGAATTCTCACGTGTTGCTCAATACACTTCATGTTTATGTGAGTTTGTGTTTGTGTCTATTTGGTCCCTGTACTGTGGGTTAAATTATGTTTCTTGAACTCTTTGCAAAGCAAAAACCTGTTATGACATGGGTGACTTAAAAATGGGTACTGGTTTTGTTTGAAAGATGTAGATAAGGAAGCATTATGAAGGATTTTAACTATTTAATGAGAGAAAAACGTGTGGGGGTAAAGGAGAGGCCACATTAAGGAGAGATGGGTGTCATGTGGATGTGAGAAATACTAAAAACGTAAAAAATTTGAGTTTATTCCTAATTACCTGGATGTGGAGAGGAGACAGCTATATGTACTTTGTAGTAACGATGGTGTGATTTTTTTGTTTGTTTATTTATATACAGCCTTGTTTAGAAAGGGTAAGAGATGGTTTATAGGGACACATAAAAAATAAGACAATGTAAACCAGAAATAGGTGGGAATGGCTTTATAGTATATAATTGCCTTCATTTTTAAATGTTTAGGTAAGTAAAATATTTTTATGTCTGTAGGTTGATTGCTTTATATATATCACTTGCCATTTTGTTACGAGAGGGGGAATTAATAGTTTGTAATATTTTAGAAAAAGAATAGTTTATAATATTTTATTAAAAAGAGTATTTCATGAAATATGTTTCCAGGTAAACTAATCTTAGTTTTGCTCAGTTTATTTGGGGAACTTAAATATATTCATTAGAAAGTAATTTTCTCTTGCAGATATATAATGAAAAAGAATTATTACAAGGGAAGTTGGATCTTCTTAGTGATACCAACATGGTAGACTTTGCTATGGATGTATACAAAAACCTTTATTCTGATGATATTCCTCATGGTAAGTTTTGTCATTAGAACCAAGGTTTGTCTTGTGAACTGAGGATGTGTGTACTAAAGTTCTGTGATTTATTAAAGAGCCTTAACCAAAAGGCTTAATTTGAGTGATTTTAAAGTTCTTTCGGTGAAAGGTAATATAAAGGTTACATGTATTCTAAAGTATATTATTTTCTCTCTGTGAAAGAAGTGAAACTATTTATACTAAAGCATCATTGTCAAATACCTTCAGTTCATAGTATGTATGTATTATCAAAGTCATGCTATGATTCAAGTTGGAGAACTACTGTGATACAGTGTTTTCTAAACCCTTGTTTTCTGTGGTAATAGATGTTAAAAAAAAAAGTGGTCCCGTAAGTTTGGGAAATACTACTATACCATTTCTTTTATGCATACAGCATTTTCAAAGGTCCAAGAACTCTGTCAGTAAAGAAATACAGTTTACTCTGTTCAAATTGACATTTCTTAGAGTTTGATCATAGATCCCCTCTTCTGTGTTTGCGAAATGCTATCCTAGAATATACTTTCTAATATATAGCATGGAAATGATTGCATTAAACATGATCACCTTTTTGATTTATAGTTTCCTGCAATAACAGCAGCTCTTCTTTAAATTCAAATTGATTAAAAAGTAAACTCTTTTCTCAAGAAATCATTGATATGTTATAGAACTGGATTTATAATTAAAAGAGATTATTGACTGGATTTAAATTCCATTCAACCTAGTTGATAACCTGTAGTAATAACATGTAAATCCCTGTGAGCCGTTGTTCAGAAACTCTGGGATAATATTCACCTAAGAGAACTAAATGGGAACAAATATAAAAACACTTGGAATGAAGTCTCTGAAATGAAGACTTAAATGATAGTTGTGTAGTTGTTTCATTGGGGAGGGGTTGTCCAGAGCTTTTATTTTTATGAAACACCACATGATAAAACATTGAATGGGTACTGAAATGGAAATAAATATACAAGATGAAGTTTTCCCTTCTTCAGATAGTTTCCTACTCTCTCTCTTTTGTATCCCCACACTCACCCCAGGCTGTTTATTCTCTAATGTCCCTTAAGAGTAGGAAGAGTATTCCCTCTTCCTTTATGTGTCTTTGCAGTTTAGAAGAAATTGTGGATCTGGGGAAGTTACTGAGTTGGTGGTTCTTGGCATGTGAATATATTGGGAGTAAATAAATATATGTGTAGTTTAAGTAAACTGAAAATTTTCCAGACATTCTCACAGTGAGCAGTACAGTTTAACATTCCTTAACATTATGTACTCTTCTACATTTTGAATTAGCTTTGAGAGAAAAAAGAACCACAGTTGTTGCACAACTGAAACAGCTTCAGGCAGAAACAGAACCAATTGTGAAGATGTTTGAAGATCCAGAAACTACAAGACAAATGCAGTCAACCAGGTAACCTCTTCTAATTTTGAATTCTAAAAATTTTCTTTTCTGGATTAATACAAATGTTAATGCAAACTCTATCTAGTATCTCACAGTAAAAGTGCATAGTTTAAACGATTGCTTTATCCATTTGTTTATTTTCATTTGTCCTTATTTTGTAAGGGCCAGTATTTCTTAATAATAAATGTGAATGCTAATTTTTTAAAGACCAGTTACCCTTACCTGATTATGCTGTAGCAGTTTTACTCCCTCTCTCCTTGCCAGGGGACATTTGGCAATGTTTGGGGACATTTTTGGTTGTCACAAGTGGAGGGGTGCTATTGGCACCTAGCAAGTAGAGGCTAGGAATGCTGTTAAACATCCTACAGTGCATAAGACAGCATCCCTCCCCCAACTCCCCAACAAAGAATTATTCAACCCAAAATGTCAGTCAAGAAACCCTGTGCCTGAGCAATACCTAGATAACATGGGTTGCTTACTATAAGAGAAACCTGAGCTCACTTTATCACTTGCTAATAAGAATGTAAATTATATCCTTCCATCCTCGATGCCCAGCCCAAGGAGGGTAGTGTGGAGTTGGTAAGATTATTTTATTTCTAACTTCCCTTTAGCTAGAAATAGACTTATTGTTTGGTTTCCAAAAAAAGCATGTTGCCTTAGTCTGACTTAATACATGTCACTAATTGAAGCCCTTTGAGTTATTAGAAATGTTTAAAGTAAATCACCTACTAAAATTGAGTGTTACCATTGTGATAAATCTTAGCTGCTAATAATGTATTCAGTTTTGGAATTGCTGAAGATTTTAACATGTTTCAACTTTAATATGTGTTATTTAATATAATGTCTTCTATAATATGTGTTCAAACCAAATTTTTAGAGATTGGCTGTAAGTTTTCCTTTGTGATATGAGAAAGTATTACCAGATATTTTTAGAAAAGTAACAATACTACACAATTACAGTGCTGTACTATAACATACCATACTATGCTGTATTATACACCATATATATCTTGACCCTCTGTATCCATGGGTTCCTTGTCTGGATTCAACCAACCATAGATCAGAAATATTGGAGGAAAAAAAACAATAAAGAACAACAATACATCAATAAAAAATAATACAAATTAAAAATATCATATAACAACTATTTACATAGTATTTGCATTGTGTTAGATATAGGTTATCTAGAGATGATTTAAAGTATTAATACATAGGAGGATGTGTGTACGTTATATGCAAATACTACACCATTTTATGTAAGGGACTTTAGCATCTGTGGATTTTATTGTCCATGCAGGGTCCTAGAGCCAATCCCTCGTGGATACTAAAGGATGACTGTATACAACATATATATATATATATATATATATATATATGTACACACACATGCATATATACATATTCACATAGATAGAGCTATATAGCTATTTATAACTAATAAATATAGCTATATATAGCTACATAGCTCTGTGTGTGTATATATATTATACTAAGCTACTTCTATGCTCTTGGAATATGATGAGTAATTATTAATATAGACCTTCAGGTCACATATAAGTGCTCACAAAGGGATAGCTGAAATAATCCAGATGTTAGAGTACAACAGAAAATTAAAGATGCTTTAGTTTAGTCACTTAAAGACTGGGCAGTAATAGGATTAGGGTATGAATAAGGTAAAGGTAGATGTGTTCAACAAATATTAGAAAAAAAGGATTCCTCGTTTCTTGATAAGCGCTAAATTGGAGATAAATGAAAGGATCGTGTGTTATAAACTTGTAATCTAATTATACTTACAAACTACCTATTTTCAAAGTAATAACCTCTCCCTGACAATCTCCCCCTTTTTAATTTCATTGAACATACGGTATTTTACTTTTCATACTTTACCAGAAATATTCAATCAGCCAGCAAATATAATGATTATGTAACTGAGTGGTGTAAGGAGTATAGCATAAAGTTATTCATTATGATCCACAGCAAGTGTTAAGTTTTTTAAAAATCCTTTTATGTTAAAAATTTCATGCACATTTCATATTCAGTATTATAATATACCTATATTAATTTTAATGGATACATATCCTGTTCCTGTTAAATCTTCTAATTTTCTTTTCTTTTTTTCTTTTTTTTCTTTTTCAATTTTTAAAGGACCCCTGAGTCAAACTGTTCCTATTAAATCTTCAAGTAAAATTGTGCTCCCAAAGACATGCTACAGCATATTCCTTCTTGCAAGAAGAATAAGAAAATGTTTTACTTTTTGAAAATGCTAATAAGGTGGGCAGCCATGCCCATCTGTCCCTTGTCCCTTGGTGTCTTTGTCAAAAGTTTGTCTTTTACAGGTCTACCAACGTCTCAAGTTAGTGCAAAGCTAATTTAAGAAAACTTAAATTGCATTATTTGGCAGTTTATTTATAAACAATAATTACATAGGATATGTAGCGTGTAAGTCAGGCATGATTTATTAATCTTGCAAATTTGCCAAATCATTGTCCTTGTGAAAAATATTAACAGATTGAGGAAAGGGGACATTTATATGTAGGATTCGTTTCTGCTAGTTTGTACAGTATAATTTTTTCAGTCTCTATTCTATAAAAAGAATATATTATCTATTAGGAATGTAATCTCATAGAGCAAATCTCATTGTCATAGATCACCACCTAAGTAGACTACTGACCTTACTATGAAAATAGTCATATGCTTTGGTTTTATTACCTGAAAAACTTCTAAAGACCTTACCTTAGATGTGGTGAAACAGAACACATAATTTACAATTAGGGATAAAGAAATCAAAGTGAATTTTAAAGTTTGTAATTCCCCTTGTTTACTTATTACTTATGTTCAAAACATGTATTCTGTTTATTTTCTTCTGGAAGTCTTATTTTCTAGTGTTTAAGTATTAAAATATTTAAGGCAGCTTTGTGCAGGTAATAACTTAGAAGTTGGATATGCTTATTTTGTTTTCTGGGCCCTGTAAAATATAATAATTTCTGTTTTTTATTATTAGGGATGGTCGGATGCTGTTTGACTACCTGGCAGACAAGCATGGTGTAAGTCTTATTTTTAAAAATGTTTTAAATTTGTCATGTTTTAATAAGGCTGATTAAAGACTAGTCTGTTCAGATAGGTTCATGGCTTGGCCTAAGAATATAATTTCCAGATTAATTTATTAAATATAATGTCTGGTATGTTTTTCAAAACTTCATTTTTTAAAAATTGGTGCTGGTAAGAAAATATATGCCTATGGTCACCTTTGGATGATAGAAATTCTCAAAGCTTTTATTATATTTTATATTATTATATTTATTCCAGAATTATAATACTTTGCATTTTACATTAGTGCCAACAGCAAACGAGTTGTTATAGGGCACAGGATACCTTTTCTTATGGATTGACAAGTAAGTAAAGACAGAACTAAATTTGAATTAGAAATGCTTTGAGCAATAGAATTAAGTAATACTTTGGCTGCCTTGTGGAATACAGCAGTCCTTGTAATTATCAAGGTCTTCATAAATCCCTAGATTCACAAACAAACAAATGTTGTAAGCTTTCCTAGCCATCTCTCAATCTCATTTCCCTTGTGTTAACTCAAAGTATGAGAGTATGAGGCTTTGTGTATAATTAGTTCTTTAACTTGCATTCAAGTTTTCTCTCTCATTTAATAATTACTGTGATAAGAGACTTGCTGACCACTGTGCAAATTATTCTCTCTGATTTTCATAGAATGTTTGGTGGGTTTGTTAATGTTCTACTTTGGAGCCCTTCTCTTAGGTTTCTTTTATTTTTCACTGTGCTTACATCATTAACTCTAAAAGTTGGTTTAATTTTGGGGCCACAGAATAGAAGTTTCCTATACACGTTATTTGTATAGAACCACAAAAACTTACAAGGATGCATATGTTTGGTAGTTGGCTAAGCTGTCACCAGCTAAGGGACTCATACACCAGACCATCAGCTGCAATTTAAATTTGTATCACAACAAAGTAGATATCTCCGTAATTCATAATTCTTTGAGGTCAAAATTGTGAGTGTTAAATTGACTAATTCCTAATGTATATTTTATGGGTCACAGGAATCTCTGATCATGATATTTATTTTTGGTGGCAACTTTTGGGAGTCTTTGAAAAAATTGACTTCCAGGGTCATTTAAAGAAGTAGATTGGAATTGTAAGACTCAATAACAAACAGAACTTTTTTTTTTCTTTTCAGTTTAGGCAGGAATATTTAGATACACTCTACAGATATGCAAAATTCCAATATGAATGTGGGAATTACTCAGGAGCAGCAGAATATCTTTATTTTTTTAGAGTGTTGGTAAGTAGTTTATTTTTTTTTCCCCCTTTGTTTTCTCTTTTGTAGGATTCCTTTATTTTCTTGTAACATGTCTATAAATTTGGGTTTGTCCATTAAGTCTTCAACCATTGTTGGCAAAAGAGAAAAGAAAACAAAAAACAGAAACAGGAAACCTTAGGACCTCAAAGAAGGAGATTTAATTTGTGTTTTATGTATAATTGTATGATTTTTAGTATTAACAGAATTCTAACATGTAATGATTTTGTTGCTATAATGTTACAACACAGTGTAAGTACACATTATAGATGCTTAATCAATATTACTGAATAAATCTGTTATTCCTTGCTTTAATTTAGTCTTTTATGCTGTATATATTCCTTGAACTTGTTCTAAACAACTGTGGAATCCTAATGGTATTTAAAATATTTTATGACTTAATAGTAACTTTTTTCTATTTATCTTTGGCTTTAGCTATTAGAATGTAAAGATCAACGGCTTTTTGATTATGTAGGGTGTAGATGAGTTCAAATGACTATTAACCGTAAAGTACCCTGTTACTGTCATTTGTCTATTTGACAAGTTTATAGATTTGGTGCTTTCATTAGGGAAGGAGAGTTGTGTGAAGCCAGATTAAAAGTCAGGCCTCCAAACCGACATACTTCTTTGGCATTCTGTCTTCCATTTAGATAATTGTAATAAGTGTCTTCTAGAGTTGTCAAAATATTCTTGCTTTAACTAGCCTCTCATTTTAGAAATTTTAATTTGTTATTTAACTTGGATTAGTAAGCAAGTATTTAAGTCTCTGATTTCTCTAGTTAATCTTAGAGGTTCAAAAAAGACTTTTTGTCTTCCAACCTTGGAAGAGTTTGTTTCTTTTGTCTTTATTTTCTGGTGCTTTTTTCTTCACTTTTAGCTCCACATCCCACACACAAAAAAAGACTTATGTCTTGCTGTCTTTGGTTATTTTCTAGGAAATTAATTTTGCTTTTGGTGGGAGGGAAAGATTTGTGTTAGATTCAGGTAATTCCTGCACTGAAATTGTATAAACAACTTCATTTTTTAAAACTATCCACCATCTCTCAAAGAAATAAAGATTTTCTGTTCATTTCTAACTTTGATTTGAAAAAATTATTTTTCTCTTGCTACTGTTCATAAATGAATTCTTAATTTACAGATTAGCTATGGTTAGCTTGCAAGTGCATTGAAGGTATCAGTGATGCTAAACTTGTAGTGACTTATCGGAAAATTCCATCAGTTTTACTTTGAATATTACGAGAGATTTAGGAGAGCAAAAGTTGATTACTTTGGAAATGTAAACAGCTTAAACCAGGATTGTAAAATCAGAAGCCTGGTATGATTACAGGTGCTTGAAAAGAGTTGGTTATTCATATCATTTGTTAATGCTGCAAGTGAATTTTGAGAATGAAGATTTAGTGTCATGTTAGAGTTCCAGCACAGTAAATTTATTGTTGTTGGTCGGTGAGTGACTGTGCCATTTTGCTAAGACATGGAAACTGAAGGTAACTGCTGGAAATCCAGATATTGAAATGCTTCTAGCATATCCACCCTTGAAAGCAAGTTGGTATGAAGAGCCAACCGTAATGACATGGAGTTTAGCCAGAGTAGTATACATGAACCTTTTGAGGATTAAGAAACTTGCTGCACTGCAACAAAAAGCTTTTATCCTAACACATGTAACACATTCTAGTTTTAATAGTATCATTATGTTTATGTAATATGGTTTTATAATCTGAAAATTTCTACAAGTGATAGGTATATACTTAAAGGTTTGGGGAATTTTTATGTTTACTTTTTAAAAATATGAACATCCAAGTTAGTTACCTATCTTAAAAGAAAATTCTGGGTTAGTTTGAACTTTTTGCATTGCCCTAACAGCTTATGCTGCAACTCAAGTGGCATTTTGATTGAGTGATTAAATACTATGATATGAACACAAAATTAATATGCTTTATATTAAGAGCAGTCAGCATATAGTTACTGGTAGTTCTTAGAAGTTATGTCCAGTTCATTTTTTAATTTTTATCACATCTTGTGCCACAAAACATTCGAGTTAGGTGGGAATTGGTTGCTTCTAACTGGCATATTGGTAGGCTAACAAGGCTAAGTTTAAAGAGTAGATTATATTATTTATCCTTTGATTTAGACACTACCACAAAATCTATGTATTTGCTTGAAATTTTAATAGAAAATCTAAAAATCTTGTTTTGGGTTTGGGATAAAAAAGTCAATGTTTTACTTTAGTTATTTGATTTTATTTTTTTGCAATGGCCTTTTTAAATTTCTGAATTCTTTTCTGGTGGTTGGTTATTCTTTTAAATCTATGGTTAAGGAAACATAAGCTATGAAAGAGCCATTGTAACTATGATCTGAGATTAGAATTTGACTCTCCAAATGACCTATTGTAGGTCAGTGTTGTATAAATTAAAGCTGTGTGACCCTAGAATCCGCCTTTATTTTAAAAAGACTTGGTGGATTTTAGAATACATTGAGGAATGTTTAGGTACACTCTGTTTGCTTGTGAAAGCTCTTTGACTTATACTCCAGGAAATGGTGTTAATTGAAATGAAATTGTGGAACAGGTTTGATGGGAATTTTTGAGCACTTGTTTTAAAAGTTACTAACACTGGCCAGGCACGGTGGCTCACAACTGTAATCCCAGCACTTTGGGAGGCCAAGGCAGGAAGATTACTTGAGGCCAGGACTTTGAGACCAGCCTGGGCAACATAGCGAGACTCTGTCTCTACAAAAAATAAAATATTAATAATCAGCCAGCCATAGTGGCTCATGCCTATAGTCATAGCTACTAAAGCGGCTGAGGCAGGAAGATTGTTTGAGCCTAGGAGTTTGAGGTTGCAGTGAGCTATGATGATGCCACTGCACTCTAGCCTGGGTGACACAGCAAAACTCTGTCTTGAAATTTAAAAAAGTCCACACCGTTAATTATTTTTTTTTAAATCTGCCCTCCCTATGGCCTTTGATCTAACTCCAAAATATAACCCATCCCCCAATTCAGCAGCTATTTGTATTTTTTGTTTGTTTTTTAAAAAATAGTAGAGACAGGGTCTCCCTTTGGGTCAGTCTGGTCTTGAACTCCTGAGCTCAAATGATCCACCTGTCTCTGCCTCCCAGAGTGCTAGATTACAGGCGTGAGCCACCGTGCCCAGCCCTAGCTGCTGTTTGAAATAAATATGATTTTAGATGCTAGGACTTTGTGATCATATTTTGGTAGCTCTTTTTTCCACTCTAGATTTAAAATATATCTACTCTTCGTATATACTATTCTTATTTAAAAGCACTTTTTCCTTGAGTAATGATGACTTTTGGAAGCTATAGGATCTTTACTGAAGTTTTGGCTCTGATGTACCCTGATGTAACGTTGGTGTAAAAGATGTCTGTTTAATGTTGACTTTCAGATATGGTTTTTCATATTTTAACATCAAAATATATCTTGACTAGGTTGTTCTTTGTTTTGGAAATAAAATAATAATGTATCTTAAAACCGAAAGCATCTTAGACATGATATATTTTAATACTCAGATGTCCTTTCTTTTATAAGGGTTAAACATTTTATCCTTTATAATTAAAATGATTTTATGGATTTTTATACATGAATTTTGTAATGTCAATGAATTTTGACAAATGTATATACCTGTGTGGCTACCACCGAGTCAAGGTGAAGAATATTCCTATCACCCCAGAAAGACTCCTTTTGCCTACTTTGTAGTCATATTCCTCTCCTGGTCCTGGGTTTCCATTGATCTGCTTTCTGTCCCTGTAGATTAGTTTTACCTATTCTAGAATTTCATACAGGTGGTATGATATAGTGTGTATGTTTTTGTCTGGCTTGTTTTTACTAGCAAGTTTTTGAGATTGATTCACGTTATTGTGTATATCAGAAGTTTGTTTTTTTTTTCTGTTGCTCAGTAGTAGTTTATTCTATAACTATACCATAATAATCTATTTATTCATCTATTGACGAACATTTGGGTTACTTTTAGTTGTTGTCTATTACAAATAAGTTTGTCATGAGTATGCACGTACAAGTTGTATGGTGGATGTACTTTGCGATAATAATTAGAACCAGTGGTTTCATGGATACATCTTGAAATTTAATTTACAAATTAAGTCTCTGATATTTGCCTGTTATTAGAGTTTGCTCAATGTTATTTAGTACATTTAAGTTAATCACTGCCATCAAAGGAAGAATCGCAGTACAGACTGAGTCTGTATTATTTATGGTCCCCAAAGTTTAGATTATCTATCCATCTTTAGATAAATATATAGATCTATCTATATATATATATCTGTATCTATCTCTGACATCATTTTCATTGTCATTTTAATAACTCGGATTTACTAAGTTCTTACTATCAGGTGATGTTATAATCTCTACATGTATTATGACATTTAACTGCACAACTAAAGTGGGTTCCGTTACTCTCCCCATATTACAGATAAGGAAACTAAAGCACAGACTGTTTAGCTATTAATAGTAAGTGGTAGAGCCAGAGTACTTGGTGGTTGGATTTCTAGTCCTGCACATACAATTTTATTTAACTTGTAATTATGATATACGCTTGACATTTGTTATGTGCTTTGGCAAAAAATTACACCCAAAATTTCATCTTGGGTGCAGAAATGTATTCTCACTCCACTACCCTTACTTCTGCTTTTAGCACATACGATCAGTTCAGAGTCATTTTACCTACTTCTATTGCCTTGTCTTAGGGAGTCCTGCTTTATTCATGTTTGCTATTAGCCTAGTCCTTATAAGCATTTTGAGTTTGTGACCCTCTTTCACCAGTGGAGAGAAAAAGTAGGGATGGCTTTCAGTCTTCCTTTTTTGTAGGCTAAGGCTGTGGTATAAAATTTGTATCTTTCATGATTAGAAGTGTAATTTTGGGCAAGTTACATTCTTTATGCATTACTTCCTCTGTTGAAAAGGAGATAAAAAATATCATCCACTTTATAGGGTTTTTGGTAGGATTATATGAGAAAATTAACTTTTGCTTATTACGTAATCCTTTGATAACTATTGTTATCAGCCATTGGGCCTGGATTTTTCCCCCTCTCCATCTCCATAACCCCTTCCATTTGTGTCATAATTTAGAATTGTTTTTTTGTTGTGTACATAATTTCTCATTACACTGTAAATGAGACCCACATGTCTTGATGTTCCCTGTCTTCATTCCAGTGATTTTAGTGACAAATTTCCTATCAATCTAACTTGGTTTCTAAAGTTTTAGATCCCTTATATCTGATAAGTTGTATATAAATTATCTGAAATGGGTTATACTAAAATGGTGCTGCTGTTTCCTAGTTTTAAAAGTTACCCTTTATTTTCTGATCTAGTCTGAATAATAAAGACCTGAGTATTTTTAGTAAATTAAGTTATTCGAAACAGTTAAACTGGTGTGATCCAGTAAGGAGTAGAGTTTGGGTAGAAAGCTATAGGTGTTTTATTTAGTAGGCTAGGTGGCTGTGTGAGGTATAAAATATACATTGTTTTTCGTCCAGAGTACTCACAATATAATTAATTATAATTGCTTAAACAGGTTCCAGCAACAGATAGAAATGCTTTAAGTTCACTGTGGGGAAAACTGGCATCTGAAATCTTAATGCAGAATTGGGATGCAGCCATGGAAGATCTCACAAGGTTAAAGGAGACCATAGATAATAACGTGAGTTACACTTATTCTGAGTGCTTCTCTGAAATTTGTATATATCCTTCACACTTTCTTATGAGGAATAATGTGTACTTTGGGGGAACTAAAATTTTCAGATTAGCTTTGTTGACAAAAATCACAGTGTGTTGGTGGATTGATTAGTTTCTCTGAATCTCCTTGAAGATTGAAGGAAACTGTCAAATTTCTCTTGGCTCATAGAGAAAAGAACTCAACTCTTCATTTCTGTTACAGTTACTGTGCCCTTTTTTTTATGCCAGTGAAAATGACACGATGCTATTAGCGCCACTTGTTAATGAAAGTCCTATGCAGAAGACAGTTTTTATCCACAGTTAATGTCTAATAAAACCACTTATTATGGAATGTTTAGTTCAAGTCTTGCCTTTAAATGGCTTTCAGAAATGATTATAATTTATAACTGCCATAAGAGTGATTTAGTGGACATTATTGAATCTGTCTCTAAGAACAGGGCAATAATTTGGAATGTTCAGGATCATGCAGAGAGAAGGTGTAGGGGGTCAGACTTTGATCATAATGATCCTAGCGCATGCCTTACAAAGGTCTAGTTTTTAATTACGATTTCAAAATCAGTGATGTTCTCTTTCCTCTTTCTCATATGTTAATATTTCCTGTGTATCCATTTTTTAATCCTTTAGTCTGTGAGTTCTCCACTCCAGTCTCTTCAGCAGCGAACATGGCTCATTCACTGGTCACTGTTTGTTTTCTTCAACCACCCTAAAGGTCGTGATAATATTATCGATCTCTTCCTTTACCAACCACAGTAAGTTATTTCATTGTATAATTTTGACTATATGAAGTGATACTGAATTTTTTAAACTGAAAGTGTACTTCAAACTTTTGAATTTGTTGTCTCTCATTTTTTCCCCTTCTTTGTGTGGTAGATTTGCTTGTTAATTGAAAAGCTTAAATGTCATTCCTAAGTAAATTATTGGATAAAGTGTACTCTAGGCACTTTAAAGTGCTATTTAGAGCATGTTCCCTGGGCCAGCAGCATAGGCATCATGTAGAATCACAGGACTCACCCTAAAAGAACTGAATCAGAATCTGCATTTTCATAAGATCCCAAGTAACTATATACATTAAAATAGTAGAAATAAGGCACTAGGCCATATTATCTGAAAGGAATATGTACATCTTGTGGAAGAATCCTTTTTATATCATCTTTGCTCTGTCATATAGCTTTTGTTTAATCTTTTAATGATAAGAAATTAACTGCTTTACGAACTAGACCATTCTATTAATATCAGCTAGAAATCGTTTCTTAAAAGTTTTTCTTCCAGTTGAGCTCAAGTGCCTGTGAAACTTCTGCCTATTATTTCTTGTTCGGTTGGAACAATAGGAAACAAGACTGCTTAGTGGAAATACTTCAGATTATTTGAAGACAATTTTTACTTTTCTCTGCTTCCTTCAGGCTATCTCTAGTTTTATTAAGTAACAAGAGTTTTTCAGACCCTGTAGTATTTTGGTTGCCTTCCTTAAATAATTTCCATTTATCCATATCTTTCTTAAAATTTGGATCTTCAAAATTGAAACCTTATTCTAGGATTATTATATAAGCTTTGTGGATTACAGTGGCAAAATTAGCTCCTATTAGCTGTACATATGCTTATGTTAATATAGCCCAGCATTGCAAAAACATATATTAGCAATTACTTCGTGGCAGAGCTTATATTGGCTTTATTTATTTATTTATTTATTCATCGTAGAGACAGGGTCTTGCTCTGTCACTGAGGCTGGAATGCAGTGGCCTGATCATAGCACACTGTAACCTTGAACTCCTGGGCTCAAGCAGTCCTTCCACCTTGGGTTCCCCTGTAGCTGGCACTATAATCATGAGCCACTAATGCTCGGCTGATTTTTTTTTTATTTTTTTTGTGGAAACGGGGTCTCACTATGTTGCCTGGGCTGATCTTGAACTCCTGGCCTCAGGCAGTCCTCCCACCTAGGCCTCCCAAAGTGCTGGGATTACAGGCATGAGCCATATTTTTGTTGTTTGTTAACCTAAATAAAGATTTTGTAGTTCCATTATATTTTATGTTAGTTTTGCTCATTGTTGTCTGTCAAATTATCATTTTTCTAAAATGCATATTTTAATTTATAAAAGTACAGTTTAGAAATAGACAGTGCTCGCTGGGGGTGGTGGCTCATGCCTGTAATCCCAGCACTCTGGGAGGCTGGGGTGGGAAGATCACTTGAGAGCAGTATGGGCACATAGCAAGACCCCATCTCTACAAAAAAAAAAATTTAATTTAGCCCAGCTTAGCAGCACGCACCTATAGTCCTAGGTTCTCAGGAGGCTAAGGCAGGAGGATCTCTTGAGCATAGGAGTTTGAGGCTGCTATGAGCTATGATCACACCACTGCCCTCCAGCCTGGGCACGAGAGTGAGGCCCTGTCCCTTTTAAGAAAGAAAGAAAGAGAGAGAGAGAGAGAAAGAAAGGATGTAATACTCTTCTGATATAAAACACCAATGAAAACAACTTGTTTTTAAATCATTTCTGTAATTTTCAAAGTCCTGAAACTAAGGTAACACTATAGTGATATTTTTGGATAGGTTGATAAGATATAATAATCTAAACTGAGTGACATTAATAAACAATGCTCTTTAAATGTCTAGGAAAAAAATTTTTTTTTTGTTGTGAGACGGAGTCTCACTCTGTTGCCCAGGCTAGAGTGCCTTGGCCTCCAGCCTAGCTCACAGCAACCTCAAACTCCTGGGCTTAAGCGATCCTCCTGTCTCAGCCTCCCAAGTAGCTGGGACTAAAGGTGTGCGCCACCACGCCCGGCTAATTTTTTCTATTTTTAGTGGAGACGGGGTCTCACTCTTGGTCAGGCTGGTTTCAAACACCTGACCTCAAGCCATCCTCCCACCTTGGCCTCCCAGAGTGCTAGGATTGCAGACTTGAGCCACCGCACCCCATCTATTCCGGGGAAATTTTTAAGACTCTAAAACATTTAACCTTGTCAGTTAAATTGTTCACATAATTAAGACTTTAAATTTAAAAGAAATTTAAGTTATCGATACAGATGGAAAAATCTTTAGACATGAAGTGCCAGTAATTTTTTCATAGGGAGCAATTCTTAGAAGGCATGTGTTGTGTTCTGTGCGTTAAATGCTAAATGTTAATGTTTCCCTCAGTCTGGTTAATAGAAGCACTTCTAGCATCCTTTTTTACTTTTCATATTAACATTGCAACTCTAAGTTTAGTATTGATATATTTAGTTGCTATTTGCATGAAATGCTGATCCAGTATGTTAAAACTAAACATGGGCAGAGGAGTTTTGTAACAGAGAAAATTATTTTTGTCTGTGAGCAAAGAAAAAACAAAACCATATATATGTTATTGGGCCAGGAGATGATGTATGATCTTTGCCTGTGTTCCAAGGTTATGTTAATAATTTTAAATGTAAATAATTGGTGACAGATGAAATTTTATAATTTATGTAACGTTACAGTTATTTGTTTTATTATTGGAGATATTTTTGTAGCATTCAAGTATGCCTTCTTTATTCATATTATTCACTAGATACAACAACCTCATTCTGTTTGAGCAATTGTTCCATCTTAAATCCAATTTGTTAGAAATTCAGTATTAATATTGTGTATATACAGTTTTTAAAATGTTCTCTATGCGTGTACTTTACTGTTTGCTGGATCCTATGGTAGGTTGTTTATAATCTGAAAAGTTGTATAAATCATATGTTGAAGTAAGTAAAAGGGTAGTGGAAAAGATTTTTTAAAAAAGGCCAATGGCCCACTAAAATAAGATCCTGCAAGAGTGGCATTACTCTGGCCTTTGGCAGAGTAAGTTCAAGAAGCTTTGTTTGACAATATCCTACAGATAGATTTATTAAAAACCAGGCTCAAAAAGACAGATGTGTAAACCCGGAGTGCCATCAGTAATTTATAATGATAAGTACAAGTACTAAGAGAACTAAGTACATGGAACATTTGAACAGATTGTTCTGATCATATAGATTTAATGCATTGGAAGCCATATAATAAGCTGAAGGTTGCTTTATGAGGGCTTGGAATCAGAATAGAGAGTTAGTTTATGACTGGACTGTTTAATTGCATCGTCAGGTAAAGCTGACCTAACAGAACCATGTTCACAATAGGAATATTCCTGCCACTAGGGCCGGGACCGTGCACATTTTATGGTATGTATTATATCACCCTAAACATTTGGATGAACATTTCCAGAACTGCTTTTTATTTTTTCATGGTTCTATTTCAGATTAATACCTCTTACTCTGTTCTCATTTGCCTCTCCTGCCCAGTATTTATTTAAATGTTATTAAAAATATCTTTTATCAGATTCTTAGATACCTTAGGCCACCAAGAAGCCTGCAATAAATTTTTTTAAAATGTTAATGGTTATAATTTCTGGGCAGAATACAGTAAAAATAGAATTAAGAATGTAATAATATAAAAAAGTAAATTTTAGAAAACAATTAAAAATATAAATAAGAGATTAAATATTTAATAAAGAAATATCTATCAAAGCAGCCCTCAGATTTTAACTCATTAACTTTGAGTACTTATTCAACTTTTAAAACGTTTATTATAAGTACAGAAAAAAGTAGAGTGTGTAGTCCCAGCTACTTGGGAAGCTGAGGTGGGAGAATCGTTGATCCCAGGGGTTGGAGGCTGCAGTGTGCTATGATGATGCCTGCAAATCGCCACTGTAGTCCAGCCTAGGCAACGTAGTGAAATCTTGTCTCAAAAGAAAAAAAAAAAAAAAGTACGGAAAAACATACAAAGGCAATGGAAATAAGATATATATATTAGAAAATATTGAAATTACTAATCTTAAAACTGATCATTTCATTTGAAAAATGAAAGAAGAAAGATGAGAATGAAAAGTAGAAATGAATATGGCTGTATATGACTAATAAAATAATGAAAAATTCAAAATCATAAGGAAATACTGTATATACTTGAATGATGTGCTCCCAAACCTGCCCTATGTGTTATTATCAGATCAGTTAACTAAGGAAGTAATTGTGAAGGGGTTTGTTTTGTTTTAAGTGATTCCATTAAAAGGACTCTGGGTCCTGATAAATTTATTGGTAATTTTGGAGTTTAATAAAGTATGTGAGTATGGGAATATATTCAGTCAGTCTGACTTGGTAGGACAGATAGGACCCTTTTGGAACATCCAGTAAAGCCACCCTCCTGAAAGATCCAAATTAGATATACATACTGAAGAACCATTGGATGTTTGGAAGAAAAAAGGAGTGACATCAGAACTATCTTTGGGAATATTTTTACAAGCCAGTGGTTCTTAGTGAAACAGTGTTATTTGAAGACCTTCTGTAAGTCATTTCATTTGAAGTCAAGGTTTCTAAGAACCTGTCTTCCTCTATTGGAAAGTAAAGGAAATTAAAAGTATATGTTTACTCGTTAACAAATAGTAAAGAGGTTAGTTTTGACATACATAATGGATTTTTTTAATGAAAAATTACTTTTAAAACAAAAGAATTTAGAAGATTGACATTGTTTTACATTTTTGCAGACCTTTAATTGTTGGGTTAATTGACAGCTGGATTTTCATGCCTTCTATTATGATGTGTTTTATTTGAAGTATGTGAAGAAAACCTAGCCTCACACATATATATATAGTTGGAAAAGAAAGTTTTAATAGCCTTTTCAGATAATTGTGAATACTCTCTTTATAATAAAAATACAATAAAGTGCAATAAAACTAGGCAAATAATAATAAGGTTATTTGTAATGTGGAATCTGAAACCATATCATTGAACTTTATAGATTCTAAACTGTACTGGTATTCTAGACTATATTGGTCTATCTTGTACTTGGAATGGCTCTTTTCCCCATGCATGATTTTATGACATCATCATGGATTGGTTGTTTGGGAAATACGGGGTTATGCAGGTATTCCAGTGTGTTGACATTATACAACACCAGAAAAACCACATTAACATTACTGTCAAACCCATTAGAAAACACTTGAAGTGTTGGAAAGCTGTCATGCTCCCAGTGGCAGGTAAAAATTTTCCAAAATTCTAGCTTTTCTTGAAAGCTCGAACTTTATCATTTGTTTTTCTTGAAGAACAGGCTCACTTCATTTTCTAGAAAATGTCTGCCAATATCCAAGTATGAATAGCTTTGGTTTTTCTGTCATTCTTGAAAGTAAAAATAATGTTCTGTGAGAAAAGCAACCAGTTCATTTTGTGACTCAATGACAAATGCTTTTCTTTAAGACAACCATGACACTGAAGAAGTATATAGCAGAAACTGTAATACCTATGTACTTCTCATTTAGTCATACAGAGGATTAAAAAGATTACTACTTGAGTTAAAGTTTTTAGAAGTTAACAATTTGTACTACCTAATTGAGGATGTAGTTGGTACTTGCTTTTTTCTTTTTTTAACTATGAAAGTGTGGTGGTAAAAAATACACTACTACTAGTATAGTGTGATTTGTGCTAAGGTACCAGAAGAGTTTGCTTGTTTATATAGTACAATAATTTTTAGTAACTTAGCTGAGTAATGTAACCATTACAATCAGTTTTAGGACATTTTATGTCTCCAATAAGAACCCTCATGCGTGTAGAACTTTTTAAAAACATGAACAGCTTGTTAGCAAAATGTGGAAAAGAAAGCTACTAGTATTATTATGACGTTTAGTTCACAAAAATACTATGCTTAATTGTTTTCACTTGCCATAGAGTTAGGCTACCATCATGTTTTCTTTCTTGTCAGTAATGTCTTCATGGCTTATTTTGATTTTTTTTTAATCCTAACTTTTTTCATATGAAAACACCAGATGACTCGACAGAACATTGTTTCAGCCATTTCCTGGGCTGCATGTTCTTTACTTGGAAGAGCTATGTACTGTCCAGTTTCAGTGTGTAATTTGCATTCGTATGTCTACAATCAGTATGTGTTTTTCAGTTGTCTGATAGGTAGTAGAGATTTATGAAGAAAGTATCATGTTCTTCCTGTTTTTACTTCTAATAGCACAGTATTACAGTTTAATGTGATTGGTTGAGTGCATGTTAAATTGATACTTTACATAGATTGTGAATTGTAGGATTTTTTTTTTAATATAAAAGCACTTGGAGATAATATGTACATTTTTCCTGAAGTGAAAGTTTAGATGCTTGTTCAGGTTAAAGTCTCTTACCGTTTCTCTCATAATTTATTCTGAATCTAAAGTGGAGATGAATAACACATTTGAAAATGTTGAACTTTTAAATGTAACATAATATATATCAGGTATGTGAGGTAGAAAGTGTTCATAGGCTATTAGAGATGAGGCTTTGCCACTAAATGTACATGCTATTAGGCAAAAAATACATCTGTAATATAAGGCTGTGTTACTCCCACTTAATAAAAAGATGCAAAGTTTAGTTTGTAAAAGAGTGTTTAATTTGTTTGCTAAATAAAAATAACATGAATTTTCTAAGAAATTTCAAGTTTTACTATTAACAGTTCAGCTAGATGTCCAGAATTCGTCCTGATGGACCTTTCCTTTATTTTCCTTATATTTTCTAATTATTTCCTGATAAGAAAACTCCTTTTATGCAGATACTGAATTAGAAAGCAAAACATTGAACTGACACTATAGGTGTGCTAAAAGAATACAGTGTATGTCCACATTATTGGACTAAAAGCACTCATCACAATATTCTCAATTGACAGGAAAGCAACTGTCAGAAAAATTAGAAAATTTAAAATGAAATATCACAGAGCAGAATTCTCATAAAAATTAATGAAGGTGAGGCTTCGACCAAAGTAAGTTTTTGAGTGGTTCTTTCATTAGCCAAGTAAGGAATGTCATTTACCACTGGAGGTTCAGTTAAATAATGTTTGATTGCAGCAACCAAAGAAGTGTGTCCAGAGAAGATAAAACTATTAGATTTTCATTGAGGACAGTTGCTCAGAGTTGAAGATACTGGGAGCATGTTGGGGCGAGATCGAAATTTTCCTGTGGTCAAAACTAACACTTCTGAAGGGCCCTGGAGATTAACTTTTGCTACAGACTTGATAGTGTTTCTTAATATGTTCATCCTAAAATTACAAAGCAAAACAATGCTTATATGTAAAATTTATACCACAATAAAGTTATTTCAGTGACAGTTAGCATGGTATGAATCACAAGTAATATCTAACTGCTTCACATATTTTTGTTCTGTTGAAAGAAGTGAGACCTTCATTCCCATGCAGATTTGCAGCAGATATATATTTTCAAGCTCAAATTTATAGTTGCAGAAAGTTTTAGACCTTGTTGTAAGTACAAAGGAAATGTGTGTATTTCATAATTTACTTAACTGCAGTTGAATTGGAAGTGATTAATCTGCAATGTAATGACATGCTAAAAAACAATATCAAGAGAATTTAATAATTGCCTTCCAAGCAATAAATGTTTTCAATTAAAAGAATATGCTTGTTGATTTATGGCAGTGTTAGTAAAATATTTTAGAAATTTGTTTCCTCTTTGTTTATATAAGTACCTTTATAAATATTCTGAATTTCACCTCTTGGCTACACAGCCAAAAATATTTACTATTTGGTTCTTTACAAATATTTTGTCAACCACTGGTGTATACTCAAAGAAACAGTGGGTTTCCCAAGGAAGTCATCCTCCAGTAAAGATAATGAACATGTATATGGTACAGTGGTATAATGTTAGGATGAGTAAAAAGAAATGTGTTTAAAATTCTATACAATAAACATAGAATTTTCTAGTCATGAGTAATAAGTTTAGATAAATTGTGAATGAGTCCCATAAATGCCTACTAAAATTATCTGCTTCAAAACTGGTATTATGAAAAACAACCGTGCTCTCCTGTGCTTGTACACGAGGTCTCTGGCAAGATACTATTGAAATAAGTAACTGTTCTGAACTAGTATTGCAATTAAAAAATTTCTGTTTAAAACTTAGGCTTAATTTTTCAGGCGGTACAACTTTTAGTTGGTACGTTTTAGATATCTTTTCTTAGAAATTGTTTTATTCCTGAATGGATATTGATTCTTTTTGTACCTTGCCTTGTTTAGAAGGGTATTCAAGGTAGGGTAAGTGGGACTAGATAGTACTTGGTGTTGTTTAATAGATTCTGGGGTCCTCTCAGGAGTTTAAGTAACATTTTGTGGGAATCTACAATAAAATATAGATTTATTAATCATAATCTGGAAGAACGTGGAAAACAAAGTGTCCAAGCTGGACCCTGAAGGATGACTAAGATCTAGGCTTTCAGGGGTACGTGTTTGGGAGAGCGATCCACGTGGAATGAGCTTTAAGAAGAAAAACAGGAAGTTGTCAGTGATAGTATGATGAGAGATGGAACTGAGTAGTTTGGGGCTTGAATGTACACCTAAGAGAAATGGACTTTATTGACAAATATTAATAATTCTGAGCTTGGCATAGTGTCTGTCACTCAGAGGTGCTCAATTACTATTTATTGGATAAAAAATAGGGAACTATTTAATATTTAAGAAAATTGAGCAGGAGAAATATAGGATAAATACCTAATGACAGAAGGTTGTCGTTTATCATCAGAATAGCAAGATTTGCTAAATATTGGCTAAGTCACTGTTGACATTTACCTGACATCTTTTCCTTTCTAATTACTGCTTCCAGTTTAACCAAGGCCTTGTAACATTGTAATAGTTTCCTTCTCCCTAGTGTTTGGAGTCTTTCAACCTCTGAAACATACTGACTGCCACATTAGAAAAAAAAAGTTTTTTTTTCCTTGGGGCCACAGTGTTTTATTATGAAAATAGAATAAAAACTTTGAAAGCAAACGATCCTTTCTAATTTAATGAAAAATTTGTTATTTTTTATTGTTTTCTGTGTTTTTTTCAATAAAAAGGTAATATAAAAACTTGAAAATTAGTAATGTGAAAACTTGAAAAATAGTTTATAAGGGTAAAAAGTGTTTTTCTTGTCAGGCTTAAGTATAATTTAAAGGTAAACATAAATAGAAAAATGAAATTTATTGACTTCTATTCATTTAATCCACATTTTTAGAATTAAATTGTCAATCTTAATTTAACAGTAAGAACATCAACAAGTAAGATTTTCACAACCAACTGCAGTTTTTTGCCCAGGGCCCCCAACCATCATGTAACATGTATGCCATAGCACGGCAATGTGGGTCGCTTGTGCACCAGACAGCTCCCACGGTAAAGAGATGTGTGAGTTATATATGCTTCATGAGGCCCTGGGCTCAAAACTAGCATGAGTTAAATACAATGCACATGGCAGTTAATGTGTTAAGTGCCCAATTTTCTGATTATGGTGAATACTTTGCATATAGAAGGTTTTCACACATTTGTTCTAATGGGTAATTGAAAGTCATAGCTTAGTAGTCTTTTGGAACACACTGACAGCATGCAGAAAAGCCTTCTAAAATCCTGTTACTCAAAAATCATAATAGGATTCTTAAATGAGTCTTCCATCTCACTATAAATTGGGGGATACTGGCTGGCATTCTCATCATTTAGATTTCCTGAAGTTAGATTCTGTTTCTTTATTTCCTGGAAGGAGGAGACACCCTTACAATATTCATTCTTAAGTGTTTGCAGTCTTAGGCTAGTGAAACAGTGCAATGTAATGGGCTGCTCAAGTGTTTAACTCACAGAGTTTATATTTTTACCTTAGGTATCTTAATGCAATTCAGACAATGTGTCCACATATTCTTCGCTATTTGACTACAGCAGTCATAACAAACAAGGATGTTCGAAAACGCCGGCAGGTGCTAAAAGACTTAGTCAAAGTTATTCAACAGGTAAAAACTAAAATCTGTATTGATTTTTTTAAAGTATCTAAACTTTAGATGTGATCTCTTTTTCTAAAGTAGGCTCTTAGTTCTTAAGGTTAAATAGATTAAAAAATAGGAGGGACGTATACATGAATTTTAGATGTAAGAAGAGCCTCAAATGGACATTTACTGTCTTAAAGTCCAAGATATACTATGTATGTTAGATGTGGTATGAATGATTATTGATGTGTGCTAGGTGGTTATTTAATACGCATTATATATTTGTGTTGCTGTTATTGCAAAGAATAAAGAAGATCTGGAATCTGAAGCTGCTTATTGGTGAGATCATTACCTGTGTAATGCCAGAGGAGTGCCCTTTACATAAATACAGGATTAATAGTCCCCAAGTTGGGAAAAAGTTGCAGGTCTGCTGGTTGATACTTAGTGAGCTTCTCAGCAAAAACCATGGATTAGAAAAAGAACTTAAGTATTTATTTGATCTAAAAATGAACTAAATACAAAGTAGTAATTCTCATTCAGTAGGGAATGAATACCCTTATTCTTGGGGAAGTACATCACTGTTATTGACTAAGGGAGACTTTTGGTAGTAGGGGAATTTGAAAGTTTTTGGAATCACTCTAGGATGAGAATTTAGAGAGCTTGATTTGAAAGACATAAGCTTAAGATGTGTCCTGGAATCAGGATAGAAGCAATTGCTTTGAGACAGTAATGCTAGGTAATTCGGCTAGAAATTAATGGTAAAGAAAGAAGACAGGAAGGTTGGGATATTCTAGGGGCAATCTGCTGAACAGTATTGAACCAGATATAACTTGACCTTTGACTTAATTTTACAGGAATCTTACACATATAAAGACCCAATTACAGAATTCGTTGAATGCTTGTATGTTAACTTTGACTTTGATGGGGCTCAGAAAAAACTGAGGGAATGTGAATCAGTAAGTATGAATTTTTACTTATAAACTAATAACATTCTTAAAATTTTGGATATTGTAGAGTTAATTTTGCAGTCTTAAGGGAACGAAGTAATTATATCAGAAATGTTTATTAATCTTAAAATGGGGAAGTTGGGAGTATGCTAGGCTGAAGACATTTTTAATGTTGCCATGCGTATATCCCTTTTAGGGCAGCTGGTTAAAACATTAGGGGTAATTTAAATTCAGAGATATGTTGGTAATTCCATGTCTTATTGTAAATGAGTAAATATGTAAGATATTTTATACATACAGGCAAGGTCACTGAATTGTATGTAACAACTATGATTCTCAATTTTGTTTCATAGGTGGATTTATCTTCAGAATTTTTCACGATTGTATTTAACATTTGTGATAAACCAGGCAATTCACTGTAGTTACGAATTTTTGTAACTATAGTGTCTGCTGTTGTTTAGTAGAAACTAAAATACCTTCAGAGCAACTATGAAAGAGTTAGATTATGGTTGTTTTGAATAGTTAGTCTGCAAGTTTTAAGTAATTAAACTAAGAATTTATCTGTGGAATGTAGCTGCATTTACCAGGTCCACAAATTTCTAGTCATCAATTTCATCTTTGAACTAAAAGTTTGGCACAAAATAGGCAAAGTTGTTGATAGGCTGAGACAGTCTGTTTGTTGACAGACTTACCTTTCTAAGAAAAAAATGGTCAAATACACATTCAGAGTTTTTCAAACATTAGGCAAAATAGAAAATTAGAATCCAGTATGGTAATAAGTGTTCTTGTAGTCACGTGTGACATTATTAAAGTAAATATTGGTATATATTCATTACATTTAGTATCTAGGCCTTGCTGTAAATCCAGAAGAGTCAGAGGGCACTTGGTTGCTGTTCTTGTTTAAATATTCTCTTTTAGTTATAACATTTATGGAATAGGAGCCACCTCATGCATTCATTTCCTTTGTAAATTCTGAGTCTACTTAGAAATAATGTCAGAAATATTCATGTCTTTAGTCCATTTATAGCTATTTATTTTAAATAGCTGGAAAAGATATGTTATCTACAGAGCACTTACACATAGGATAATGGACAGGATGGAACAAGAAAACATTGCAGTTTTTTAGGTCATTTTTCGGTAGCACTCTTTTACTGCTTTTGTAAATTATTAAAGGGTTGAACATAGTGTTCAAGAAAGTACTGTGATGTGGAACTCATTAGATGATGGAATTACACTGAATGGAACATTAAAAGAGACAAAATATTTGAGTCAGATTTCTGAAAATTGCTTGTCAACGTCATAATTTTTTTCTTTTTTATATCTTACACATATAGGTGCTTGTGAATGACTTCTTCTTGGTGGCTTGTCTTGAAGATTTCATTGAAAATGCCCGTCTCTTCATATTTGAGACTTTTTGTCGCATCCACCAGTGTATTAGCATTAAGTAAGAATACTATGATTTGATTTATATTTTCTATTATACTTTTAAAGTCCTAGAAATTTCGATTTATTATAAGGTTACACTTAATAAGATTCCAGTTAATTGTATTTTTATCTTATTTCCCTTTGCTTTTAGAAGAAAAAGGAAATAGTTTGATAGTGATTTATGAAAAAAAGCTAACATTTTTGAATTCCGGGATGCTACACACTCAAGCATTTTTGGCTTCCATGTGTGACACAGCATGACTTTTCAAAGTACTAAACTGAGGGTAGTATATGATTATCAGTTACTTTTTGAAAGAGTAAATAAGTGCTATTGTAACATTACGTAGCGAGAAAAGTGAAGTAACTAGTTTTACGTAGCGAGAAAAGTGAAGTAACTAGTTTTAAAATGGTTTTCAAGAGGAGTTCAAATAAGGAGATAGCCAGTAAATCAGAAATTCTGTCGAAAGACCACTGCATTTGGTAATCATTTCCATTGAGTTTGTTTTATTTAATTACATATTTGAATTCTCATGTAGTAAATTCCTATGACATCCTAAAATGTTGAAACATGGAACAATTACGAATTTTAGTTGAAATTTTCTGTGAAAAAATTATTAGGAAAAAATTGTGAAATGTACATAACCTATTAGAAACTAATTGTACATATTAGAGTTTGAAAAATAACTAGCATCCTGTGGTCACAGATGAAGTCAAACATAAACATTTAAAAACTTACTACTTTAATGTTTGCCTCTGAGGAATTGCGTGTAGAACAAATTCTTTTTCTTTGATGCCATTTGTTTTTGCTAATCCATACTTGCTTGCCTAATTTTACTGGGTTGTTATTGAAGTGGTTGTCCAGAGTGAGAAGTATAGTGTAATCATACGCTTTTCCTATGAGAATTGAATCCTTGGCTTCAGTTTTATTAGTACTTTACTATAATTTGCAGACATAATTTTAAAAATCTGATTCTCTTAAAGAATATATGCAGATTCCTAATATGTAGTTGGTTGTGAAACAAAGAGGTGGGTATGTCATATTTGGGGCTCTGGAGGACAATAGATAACTGAATTCTTGCATTGTTCTTTGTTTTTAAGATTTGTAATTAGGGCTTGTGAAAGAGGGATGTTAGTATTTTGGTTTCCCATGTGGAGTTTTCTCCATTTCTCATTAGAATATGGTCACTTAGGCATTCTTGGTCCAAGACTTATTTAACTATCCCCTGTTGGGCCTTTTGAAAGCTGACTCTTTTTTGTATCTTTAGCACCTAGTATACTAACTTTGCTACTAACGTGGTTCGTACAGTATAGTGTGAGTATAGTATAAATGTTATATAAATACATTTCTTTTGTTCTGAGCATTAGTACACTTGAATTTTTGTCCATAACTTTTTTACTTTGGTGTTCGCTTCCGAGTTATCATGTATAGGAAGGTTTGTTCTAATTCTAGCTCTTTTATTAACTTTGGGGCCATGGATTCATTATTTTTTTTCCTGGGATTCAGTTTATCTTTAGCAGTAAAATAGATTAAGTATTTGTCCTGCCTACTCAAGAGATGTGGAGCTCAAAGAAGTTACAGAGTAAGAATACTTCTGTAAACTTTTATGTGATATTATCATTACCTATCTTGGTTTAGATTTTTATTTTTTCTTTGACCCCTGTAGTTTTCTGCTAAGTAAAGTCTCCAAAGCATTTTCAGACTAAAGTTTTAGTGGCTTTCCAAAGTCCAGAAATCTTTTTTTTCCTCCAGTGCTGGTATTTCCTTTCACTTAGGTTGTTCAGACTTTTTCTGGCTACCTTTTTTACTAACTTAGATGATTAAGAATACATAGATTAGTAATGTATTTTCTTCAATTATTAGGGTAGAATTTTCAAGCTGGAAGAAATCTTAGGGACCTTCTAATCCAACAACACCCAGTTATTGAATCATCTAAACTAGGACTTTCCAGTAAAACTTCCTACAGCGGTGGAAATGTATTTCAAGTATGGTATACTTGAAAGATGGTTCACATTTCAAGATCTAGAGCCATGGCTTTCAAATCTGTGTGTGTGTGCATGTGTGTTAACAGTAGGACTTATTTTCAAAGGCAATATTATATATATATATGAATGTACATATTTATGTATATAAGCAGATCAAAGTAGAGCCCCTTCGCCCTACTTATTCTGTATCTCTGTTCAACTTTTTTCCTGTCTACTAAGACACCTCTTTGGAACCCTACGACTTCTGGAAACCGTTTTGCACAACATTGACTCAGAACAGCTTCATTGTTTTGTACCTAGGAAACTTAAATCTCAGGAGCATTAAGCTACTTATGTCTTATTTAATGACAGAACCTTGTCTAATAGGTGTCCAGCATTCATTGTACTGTGCCTCACTGTAGATTCCTTTTTATGGTGAACAATTTGTATTTTCAGAAATATTAGGTTTAGACTAATTCATTAGTTAGTGTATCAGTTGAGCCAGAGAATAAAGATGAAAACCCAAGTCATTGTTTAACTGTGTGTCTCAGAATCTCTGTAGAGTCTGTTGTTCTTGTTGTTTTTTCCCCCTCAAATACAGATTTCCCTGTAGCCACTTTAAATTTCTGAATTATATTTACTGAGTATGCTATGCTGTGATGTGTAGTAGGACCATTGTACTGTTTGGATCTCGAAAGTGATTATGCCGAAGCACAGCTAGAATCAAAAAACACTGTGTTAGGTCGCCAATTTTTTAGGCATGAAATTAAAGCCTGCTATAATGGAGTGAAAAATCAATGATTTAATACCTGTAGTATATGGTGAATTAAGAAGATAAGCTTCTTCATGTTTTTAAAGCTTCTTTAATGGATTAGAAATATAGTGACTGAAAATAATGTTAAGTATTTATGTTGGGATTTTATAAATACAGCAGACATCTTGATTCAGATTCCTAGGACTCGGAATCCATGATGTAATGACCAACAGAGCTAACAATTACCTTTAAATAATACATAGAAAAAATAATAAATCTTCTACAATTCAGAGCTTTTAAACCTAGCTGTACATCAGAACCATCTGGAAAAGTTAAACAACAACTTAAGCTTAAAAAGAATAGAGTTCCTGGTTTCACCCCAGAACTTCTGAATCAAAATCTCTGGGATCAAGGCTTGAGAATCTGGGTTTAAAGGTTCCCAGGTGATTTGTTTGCAGTCAGCCTTGGGGAATCACTGCTCTAAATTAGTGATTTGTAGTCCTGGCAGCACATTACAATCAAATGGGAAGCTTTAACACATTGACTGCCATGCGAGTTGTATTTAACTCGGGCTAGTTTTGAGCCTGGGGCCTTGTGAAGCAAAACCCTGCAATTGGTTCATGAAAATCTTACTTGTTGATGTTCATTGTTACAATTAATATTGACAATTTAATTCTAAAAACGTGGATTGCGTTGCATATATCTCACACACAGAAAACAATAAAAAGTAAATTAGAAAGGACCATTTTGTTCTAATAAAACACTGTGGCCCCAGGGAAAAAATTTTTTTTCAAGTGTGGCAGTCAATGTGTTAAAAAGTACTAAACAAAAATAATGGATGACTGAGTCTAACCCCTAAAAAACAAAAGCATTCTCTGGAGGGAGACACCAGCAATTGTATTTTTAAAAGGTCCCCAGTGATTCTCATATAAGACCTTGCTTATTTTTTTAAGAAATTAAACTTTAAGATGATTATAGGTCAGTTGTAACAAATAATAGAGACCCCTTGTGTTCTTTATTAGGTTTCTCCCATTAGTAACGTTTTGCAAATGTATAGTAAAATACAGCAATCAAGACATTGACATTGATACATTCAAGGTACAGAACATTTCCATCACCACAAAAATCCCTCAAGTTGCTCTTTCATAGCGGTACCCACTTCCCTGCCAGTCCCTCCTTAATCCCTGGCAACCAGTCATACGATCCACTCTCCAATTCTGTATTTTTGTCATTTTAGGAATGTGCAAAACATTTTCTAAAAAGCAGTGATCAACTTTCTAAAGAGAGCAAATAATGCTATGTATCATGATTAAGATATAATTAATTAATAGCAACATAACTAGTAGTACTGCTGTCCAAAGAAAACTATAAATGTTACTGAGTGCCTCTTCTGGCCAAACACTAGGTAGAAAATATTGAACATACTCTCAAAGACCTTAAAATCAGAGGTAGAAAACAGTTATTAAATTATGATAGGTGTTTTGAAATACAGTACGGAGTGATTAGAGAGAATGACATGGACATATTTTGTATATTGAAAACCAGAGAAGTAATTTAGATAGAAGATACATTAAACCCTGATAACTCTCTAAATGGAGTATCTTTAATCCCCAAACTAGAGTTTTTTCCACTGAATACTATTAATAATTATGAGAAATTATTCTATTCACTAGTTTATGCTGGCCTGTCTCTGCCTCCGATTAATCTAAAGTTATTTGATATTCTGTCTTTTTGCAGGGAAAGAGGACGTATTTGTTTCTGGCCTCCTTTTCTTTCCCCAAAGGATACATTTCAAATGCTGCATAGAATAGTATACAACACATGGTTATTTATTAAACAACTCTTTTCCATTTGTGATTTGGAACAGTCTCTGTTAATAGATTTCCTGACTAAATGGCTGTAAGCACATGTGATAGCCATATCTTTATAAAAATGTATATTAAGAATGTTTTTTAACAGCTTATATACAGCTCTGTAGATTTGTAGGATAAGTTACAAATCTGTTTACCATAAAGTGTGCAACATCTGTCAAAAAAGATTACTATGGTGGGGTTTAATTTAATATAGCTGAATAGTTTATCAGATATAGTATGTGTCTGAAATTTAAAAGCTGTTCTGAAATAATTCTTGGATCAGTTTTCAATTGCAGATAAAAACAGTATGGAAGTAATATTTTGAGTGTGTATGATAAACATGTTGAAGCATACATTAACACAGTTTCCTTATAGGGGGTTAGTTTGGGCTTTTCATAGAAGAAGGTATTTGCCAACTACTCTTGCATTTAAGTTACTTTGCTTATTTTATTAAGTAACAAAGATCTTAGTAGTTTTCTTAAAGTTCTTATCACCACATAACAATTTATATTTAGAATTATACTTACTGATAGTAGAGAGAAATAGAAAGATATGTTTCCAGATGGCGATAAATAGTTTCCAAGGCCATCGTCATCGCATTTCTGCAATAACTATAAGGTTATGTTAACTGTAAGGTTATAAAGAGATGTTGGAAATTCAGAGAGAATTTTCACTTGTCACATGTAGCATTTAGTGTTTGTTTTATTCTGTTTTCTTTTTCCTATTTCCTCCCAGTCTTATAGTTAAACACAGTTTAAACTTAACATTTACTCTTTAGTTTCTTGTCTTAGCATACTCATAGAAAGACTTGGAGTACTTTTCTTTGGGTATGCTGAATAGTTGGCTTATGGCCTTCAGTGATGACCAGAGGTTCCCATATATAATGTTTAAATCAGCAGTATTTGAAATAAATTGTGCTCGTCAAATAAAATTTGGAAAGCCAGGTTATTTAAAGAGGTAAATAAGATATGTGAAATGTAGTACCCTCAAATCCTTATTTTCCCAAATCTTTATTAGTTAAGATGGGGGTGTGAGGTGGGGAGAAGTTGGTGGCTATGGGAGGGTTCAGAGAAGGGACACTGTGTTAGAGATTAGGCATTGGAAACCTTATAGACAATCAGCTTGGCTGGGCACAGGGGCTCACATCTGTAATCCCATCATTTTGGGAGGCCAAGGTGGGAGGATCGCTTGAGGCCAGGAGTTCGACATCAGCCTGGGCAACATGGTGAGACCTCATCTCTACAAAAAATAAAAAGTTTCAAAAAAGAAGAAAGTCAGCCTAGAGCCGATGAAGTGCTAATTGGTTCCCTGTATTTAGATATCTTATGTCCTTAATTGGTGTCACTGGTACTATTTACTGCTCAGAAACTTAAAAAAAGTGTATGATTCTGTGCTGGAAACATGAACATGTTTAAAGAGTTTCAACTGAGGATGAAATAATTTTGCTATGTCTTTTGAAATAGCACTTGATTCTGTGCATTTATTTAATGCATTAATTGAATAAATTAATTGAATATTTAACATATTCAATACCATGTTTTTGTGTCAATTGAACGGAACTTGTCAGCTTAGAGATGTGTGTAAGGGATTTACAGAAAATATTTAAATGTTTACTTTAAGCTGCCTACAAGATTTTTAGTATGAACAGGTGTGGTGGCTCACGCCTATAATCCTAGTACTCTGGGAGGCCGAGGCAGGAGGATCACTTGAGTTCAGTAGTTCGAGACCATCCTGAGCAAGAGTGAGACCCCCGTCTCTGCTAAAAGTAGAAAAATCATCCGGGCTTTGTGGCGCATGCCTGTAGTCCCAGCTACTCGGGGTTGAGGCAGAGGATCCCTTGAGCACAGGAGTTTGAGGTCACTGTGAGCTAGGCTGGTGCCACGGCACTTGCCTGGGCGACAGAATGAGACTCCGTCACCAAAAAAAAAAAAAAAGAAAAGAAAAAGCAATACTAAAACTCTACTCAGGGTAACAGAGTGAGACTCTGTCTCCAAAAAAAAAAAAAAAAAGATTTTTATTATAACCTAAATAACCTAGAAATTATTTTTTATGTTTAAAATCTAGATTGAATTAGAAATTTTTCTCAGAAATTCTGCATTTTTATGTACTTTGTCTTTTAATTTATTGATAAACTGCATTATTTTCGATAACTTGAGGTAAGCATTTTCTAGAATAGCTTAAACCAACCTTTTGTCTTTTAAGCTTTGATAGGATATTACATTTTTATTTCTAAATTTATACTATTTTTGCATAAAATTGCCCAGATGGAAAAGAACTGTAGACTTTGAGGATTTCTTTCTGTTAATCATTTAGTTTATTTTTACTATTTGTATTTTCATGTTACTTGGAAGAAACCGGACTATTGTCATATTCTTTAATTCACTCTCAGAGTGATTGGTAACTTACATAACCTGCGGTGCCATCAATAATTTCCTAATATTTCTCAGACCTTAATTCAAGTTTTTCTTTGACTTGATTTAATATGTAAAAGATCAACAAGCCACAGTGTAGACAATAAATTCCTGAAGTAGGATTATGGCTCCAAGCCTGCAGGCATTTATGAATCTTGATGCATGTTGCCAAATTGCTCTAGCCATGTTGGCATATGAGACTTAGAATATAGATGTAAAAAAAGAGGAGGGATAGAGAATTCCAGTTATTTATTAAATAGGATGGAATGGAATTTTTTTTCTTTCTTCTTAAAAATCTGAGATTAAATATTATTTCCTTAGGTAAGCTCTTCCCAAACCCCAAGACTAGAGCTGGTAAACCCTTTTGCATCTCACATAGCTCTTTCCACTTTTTCTTCATTACACGTACAGTAGTTTATGTATTTGGGGCATTAGGTGATTGTCCCCGGCCCCTACCTCTGACTTAAACTCTATAAAGGCTGACAAATAAGTGATATTTTGTCAGCTGCATCTAACACAGTTTATATATTTGTTGAGTGAATGACAAAGGAAAAGGATTGCTTTGGTTTGGCTGGCATGTGGTATTTATGAGAATAGAGCTAGGAAAGTTAGATTGAAGCTAAATTGTAGAGCCACGAATGAGTAGCTTAGAAGTTTGAATTTTATTATTTTAGAATAAGTGCTCCATGAAAGTTTGAAAGGAATTTGGGAATAAACTGGTTATGGTATTCCCCTCCTTACCTTAGGATGTACATTCCATGACCCCCTGTGCCTGAAACCAAGGATAGTACCAAACCCTATACATACTATTGTTTTTTTCTATACATACATACCTATGATAAAGTTTAATTTATAAATTAGGCAAAGTAAGAGATTAACAACTGATAATAAAATAGAACAATTATAATAATACACCATCATCACTACTCTTGCACTTTGGGGACCATTATTAAGTAAAATAATATTTACTTGAACACAAACACTGTGATAGTGGGACAATCGATCTAATAATTGAGATGGCTACTAAACTGACAGTGGGGGAGCATACACAGCGTGGTTACACTGGACAAGGGGATGATTCAGTTCTTGAGTGTGGTAGAGTGGGATGTGCAAGATTTCATCATGCTATTCAGAATGTACAATTTAAACTTATGAATTATTTCTGGAATTTTCCACGTAATATTTTCAGACTATGGTTGACCATGGGGGTAACTGAAACCACAGTAAGTGGAACTGCAGATATTGGTGCGGGGGTGGAATACTGTAGTTGGGTTTTAGAACTGACCTGGGAACTATATGAAATAGATTAAGGAGAGACTTAAGATGTAAATTAGTTAGAAAACTAGGAAATAATAATGGAGCCTAAACTAGAATAGTGACTAGAACAGCAATCGGTCAGATAGTGAATGTTAGTCACTTCCTGTGTGCTGGGCATTGTGCTGCTAATCA